>JBBPBX010026972.1:5146-26056 GCA_038048925.1 Garcialebias charrua
GAATTCTGCATGCAAAGAATATAAAGCAGTCAGGAACAACCACACTTTTGAGGCAATCCTCTGGTCTTGACAACGTTTAGAGTATTTTTAGCTAAATTTGATTTATGCAATGTGCTGATTGCAATCATTCACTTTAAATTTATTTTGAAGCTGGCATTTGCAGGTCTGAAATCACCCTAAGCATAATTGTGTTCTAAGAGGAATTTTAGTGAGATATGTATTAACAAATTAAAATCCAAAAACATTTTTGTTTAGTTTCTTCACTCAGTGCCAACACACTTCTGCTAAAAAATGATTCTTTATATTTTCATGCATTCTTCTTTCTGAGCCTGTAAATGCCTGTTCCCTTATCCGTCATGTCACTCGGTGCAACATAATGCTATGGGAATTGTGCCCCCGCGCGATTACCTGAAGGAATACAATCACGCCTTTACGGCAGGGGCGTCAGCGTCACGCCAGAGGCCCCGCCCTCTGGGTACTTAAGGCGCTGACGCCCATCCATCGATCTCTTATTGCCCTTCAACTCGCTTAAACCTGAACTTCGTGGGACTTCTCTGTTGTCGCATCGCTCGATCAGAGGTGAGCTTGCTCCCTACACTGAGCGTACAGAGAAATTTTCCTGCGTACTACTGGGCTGGCGAAAGCTAGTCCAGCATTTTTCTACTTACCTCGAAGATTTCTTCTCTCTCCGCAGCTGCTTCGCTCGACGGCGCTAACTGCGTCACAACACTCCCTGCTAACCATTAGCAGGCTAGCCAGCGAAAACAAGACGACGGAGGAGACGTCTTCGAACAAAAGGAAATTAGGAACGGACTCAACGCTTCTCGTCTCTGGACATGGCTCCCGAGAAAGGAAAACGGAGGACAAAGATTCCGAAGAAAACCAGCAGGACGGCGAGCCCTCGCTCGCGCCCCTGCCCCAGCGGCTGCGGCTACTCCCTCTCGGTGACGGACACCCACGAGGCCTGTCCTGTCTGCCTAGGGATCCTGCACGCAAGAAAAGCGCTGGAATCCCCCGACTCCTGCTCCCACTGCTGTTGGATGCCGGCGGTAGTGAGGAAACGTCGCACAGACGCATTGGCTAAATCCATGGCGAAGGCAGCAGCACTGAAGGCCGCACGCCTCAAAGAGCTGCCCGCTCCCAAACCGGAGCTCGAGAACATGGACCTGGAATGCAACGGTCAAGTCGGGGATGAGAACGTGTCGGACTCCTCTGTCCCCGTCAAGGACTCGACGTCCGAGGTGTCTGACCAAGATGCTGAGTACGGTTGCAGAGGGGAAAGTGTAGATTCCTCCCAGAACCTGGCGTAAGTCCTACCGGAACCGGACGTGTCGGTCCCTGTTCTGGTCGACCTGTGCCATAGGGCGGCGGACGCCCTGCAGGTCGCTTGTCCAGACCCCACCCTCACCAACATATTACGAGGCTGGTGGGAAACTACTTCTATGCGAAGCAGCAGCCGACGATGTCGCAGAAAATGCCCATTTTCACGGACTTCCTCATGGAGCTCACACGCTCCTAGGCGGAACCCGGAGCTCCCATGACGCTGTCACAATTCCAACTCCTGGATGTTGCTGGAATGGAGACAGCAGGCCTCGCCAGCACATCCCAGATAGAGGAGACCCTGGCGGCTCATCTGGCCCCTATAGCTATGGGGGCAAAGCCAGCGTTGCCCAGCAGGGCCTGCCGCGCTTCGGAGAAACAGCTTGAAAAATGCTACAAGGCTCAGGACCTCGCGGCTTGTGCGATGAATGCCTCGACCATGATACAGGCATACCTGGCAGAAAAGCTGCAGGAACTCCAGGTAACGACAAATGACGAGGGTCTCTTCAATGACCCCATGTGGAAAACAGATTCGGGCCTGATGAAACAGGACAAATTCATGATTTTACAGGTTTGCCCGCCCACGCGATATGGGAACCTGACCTTTTGAGCCCAGTCTCCACTTGTAAAACACTACAAGGAGCTGGTGACATGTGTGTGCGCACTAAACATGACTCGCCTACTGTATGTGTAATCAAAACAAACACTGTTTCATGCATATACGAAAATAAAAGTACCAAAGCACAGACTGCCCTGGTTCTTGACTCGAGTCCCACTTTTATAAAACTCAAACCACGTGGTCAAACTATGAACTGCAGCAAGATACACGAGCTCTGCCTGAGACAGTCAGATCTCGCGATATCTTCTGTTGGGCTGACCAACCTGCTCGAGAGAGCGTGAGAGGGGTCAAAGGCCACCCCCCGCACCCAAACATGACGAGCAGCAATTGGGCATGCCTTCCAGGCTCATGGCGCACGCGCAGGCCTGGAGGGCGTGTCTACCATATGAATGGGTCATGACGACAATATGTCATGGGCTCAAGTTGCAGTTCACCAGGAGACCGCCTCCCTTCACAGGGGTACTGCAATCAAATATTAACCTTACACGCGCACACGTGCTGAGGGAGGAAGTATTGACGATGCTACAGAAGGGAGTGATAAGTTTGGTCCCAAAACGCAAACTATGCTCCGGCCACTACAGCAAGTACTTCCTGGTGCCCAAAAAGGACCATTCCCTGAGACCGATCCTGGATCTCAGGACTCTGAACAAAAGAATAAAAAAATTAAGTTCAAGATGCTTACTCTGCGGCAGGTTCTCTAGTCTGTGAGACCAGGAGACTACGCTTGTACAGTGGATTTGAAAGATGCCTATTTCCATGTAAGCGTGTGGAGGAAACACAGAAAATTCCTCCGTTTGGCTTTCCAGGGAAAGGCTTATGAATTCAAAGCCATACCCTTCGGTTTGAAGACGGCTCCTCGTACATTTACTAAATGTCTGGACGCAGCCCTGACCCCCCTTAGGAATAAAGGACTCAGGGTTATGAACTACCTGGATGACCACCTGATTCTGTCTGGAAACAGAATACAGGCCCAGTCACACTCCTGCAGGGTGATCTCTCACCTGGAGTCTCTCGGTTTTGTCATAAACCTACAAAAGAGTGACCTAACTCCATCACGGGTTACCGTATTTCTGGGAGTACAGGTCGACACCATCCGGTACAGAGCATGGCTCTCAAAGGAACGAGTTTCCTCGATTCGCCATTGCCTGGCAAAATTTAAACTGGATCAGAGGGTCCCTATGAAAATGTGCCAATGCCTTTTAGGCCTCTTGGCGGCAGCCATACCCTATGTGCGACACGCATTGCTGAAAATGCGGGCCTTACAAGTATGGCTAAACCAACAGCCACAACCCACCCTGCTTGGTTGAGCAGGAAAGGTTAGAATAGATTCAGAGTGCCTGAGGGCCCTGGAACCTTGGAGAGACTTGTCTGTTTTCACGGAAGGGGTTCCGCTGGGTAGGGTGTCATCTCGTGTGGTCATCACGACGGATGCCTCAAAAACAGGATGGGGAGCGATCTGCAGAAATCAGAACGCCCGTGGCCTCTGGAATAAACAGGAAGCGAGATTACATATCAACTTCCTGGAATTGTTGGTCGTATTCCTGTCAGTAAAATACTTTTTTGGCAAAGGTCTGATTGCAGGGTAGCACGTCCTGGTGAAATCAGATAACAGGGCCATAGTGTCCTTCATCAACAGGAAGGGAGGGACAAGGTCCCAAGCCCTCCTCGGACTGACGCAGGGGATGCTCACGTGGTGTGCTCCGAGAATCTTGTCACTCAGAGCGACTCATGTTCCCGGTGAACTAAATTATGGAGCGGATGCCCTCTCGAGAGGGCCTCTCTTGGCGTCAGAATGGAGACTGAACCCACGAGTTTTGGAAAAGGTCTGGTCACGATTTGGGAGAGCTTCAGTGGACTTGTTCGCTTGCAGAGCTAGCTCACAGTGTGACCTTTACTTCTCTTTGAAGGAAACAGATGCACCATTGGGAACGGATGCTCTGGCTCATGATTGGCCAGCAGGAGTGCTGTACTATGCTTTTCCACCTGTCTCTCTGATCCAGGTGACATTGGAATGTGTACGTCAGGGAGCCCTCTCCCTGATTCTGATAGCCCCCAGGTGGTCGCAGAAACCGTGGTTCCTGGAACTGATCTCAATGTTATCAGGGACATCATGGCAATTACCTTCTCACAGGGACCTGCTGACTCAGGCACGTGGGCAGCTTCTACACCCACGTCCAGAGTTGTGGCGGCTTTCAGCCTGGCCTTTGAAGGGAACTGGCTGAGGACCTAAGGCTTTGATTGCTTTTCTCCAAGTCGATCAGCAACAACATACACAAGGGAGTCCCTTGGTGTTTATGTTTGCTTGGGAGATGTTCAATGAAGGGGTTCCTCTCTCCTTTAACAGGTCTCCGACATCAGGATGGGCCCAACCTTGACAGTCTTAGTAAGTTGTCTGTTCAAGGAGCAGATGAGGGACTCGTGCATGCCCCTTGTATATATGATTTTTTCCCCCTGGGGACTTGGAAGGTTACCCTGTGTTCAAACAGGTTTTTTTTACCTCCACATTGTCATCTGATTGCCAGTGGCGTAATGGGTCCCTTGCTCTTTTCCTCCTGTTTCTCAAGATTTCCAGAGAAGAAAGGAGATGAGCAGTTTATTGTGCAACAACGCGCTTGCGTTCGCGGTCGTAAAATTTGAGCTTGGCGCATTCGTGCCCGCGTTCAAACGCTTGTACCTCTGTGTTCAAACGGTGTCAAGCGGCGTTTGGCCGAACGCAGAGCTATACTGGGGCCTTTAGTGTTCATCTTGGATTCTTAAATACTGTTTCTTTTTATAATTTTATGCTATTTTGGGGTCTAACTGGGACCTTGAGTACACAACTCTGTTCCACCTCATGCACCACATGTGATGCGAATGACAGTAAAGATACTTGAACATGAAAAGACAACTCCTGGGCCCTACATAAACATCTGTGTTGATGACACAGCCATTTTGTTCATTGTTGGTTTGGCTTATGCATAAAAGAAAGTGGAAGCAGAAAACTTTGCAAACAAAAATGGAAACCTCACCATTTTGTGTTATCAAAGTGTTCCATTGTGTTGCTCAGCACACATACAATTTTATAAAGATATACATATGAAACTAAGACCACCTGTGAATAGGACCTGCAATTTAGCTGGAGTTGAATCAATACTTTTGAAAGCAGTTTCTAACCTTGACAAATGAAGGATATGTTGCAGGAGTTTGAAATAGACGTATCTATGGCAACTGTTCGTTTAAGTGTTTTTAATAATTTAATTTTCCATTTAACACATCAGTTATTTTTAAAGAATGAGCCATATAAGACTGTTCACACAGCAGTGTCTGCAAAGCAAATAATAGTCAGAATCACATTTCCTCTTTAATTTGGTTTAGCTGAGAAACAATTACCTTTAAATTTACTCTTTCATCCGGGGTTGATGTACTCTGCTCCTCACACCACCGTTCCCTGTCTCATCCTATCTGCTCTTGTGGATCATCTATTTCCACCCCAGCTGCCTTGTGATTGTGTTTTTCCTCTAACCCCCCACATCCCAGCAGCTCAGACATACTTTGTACACACATATGCTGTCCTGTGCCTATCTCAGATTTTGATTTGAGTTTGGCTGGACTGTGTTTGCTTTCCCCTCTTATACATGGCAGCCAGAGCCAGAAAAAGGGCAGGTGGGTTGATTATTGTTTGCAGGATGTGTGGGAAGCAAGAGTCACAGGGGGAAGAAAAAAAAGACAGGATAGAGATACAGAGATTATAAGGATTTATTTTATAGACAGAAGCTCTTGATGGAACATGTGGTTCATTATTTTTGTGTCTAGTTGGAAAGTTCATGATCTTACAGTGCCAGAAGATCCAAAAAGGTGAAGCATTAATTTGTGTCTGGCTGGTGTGCCGACAGTAGCATCAGTAATAACACAGGTTACATTTGGAGGGTTTTAGGGAAATATATAAACAGACATATACTGGGTTTCAATGCTCATAAAAGCATACTGACATGTCCTTGATAAATTCAACAGTAAATTACAAAAGCTTAAAAAAAAAGCTACATGGTTTTTGCCTCTGTGTGCGTTTGTTTGTCATGTTTGCAAAGTATCTGATGAACAACTGGACTGATATTGATGAAAGTCTCAAAGTATATATTGCATGTACTGTACTTCTACAACAGATTAGCTTTTGTAGACAACCACATTCAATACGGCTGTCACAGCTTAGCAAGCTTAGAGCACATAATAGTCAATCAATTTGATTATTTTTATTACAGTTAGAGGTTAAATTTGATGTATTTAGCATCTGTGCAATGTGAAATGCAACAATAAGTACTGAAACATTTTGAGTCATGTTAAATATCCGTGTATGCAGTGAAAATATCTACATGGATTTGTTAAGCTATTTATTTTTTTTTTACACATCTTCATTGTCTTGAACTGGTGATGATTAACTGAAATGTAAGGCTCAGGTTGTTGGCAATGTCTTTGAATTTGTGAACACCTAACGGTGAAATCGTTTGCCTTTGATTAAGCTAATGACGTTCTATAAATAAACATGGCAACTACATGTGCAGCTAGAATAGAATCACAAAGGTTCCATATTTAACAGACAAACAACATAAACATGTTTTTTCCCTTTTCCTTCCTGACCAATGACCTCAGCGTAGGTCCTTTCAAATTTGGAAGTGATCAGGTAGAAAACTTGTCCGGTGGGACCGCTGTCTTGTATTTGACTGTCTGCCAGAGGGCTGTTGCCCTTTTCGCTTACATTTTCTTTTCCGTTTGCTCTTTCGTTTGATGCAACTGATTGCTGTTGCCGTACCCATGGGTCCAGTGGAAGAGACACTCAAAGCAGAGCCCCTCTGCTTATTTTATGGCCAACAGACCATGGTTCTATTGGACTGTGCCAACTGGCAGCTAGACACAAGCAGGAATCGAACACACTCGCTGCTTTTGACTCAACCATCAGGCTAGAATAAATAAAACAGAACAAGCATGTGCCACCAGATTTGTTATGTTTTTGATTCTTCATCTGAAATGGCCAGATAAAGCAGCAAGTACTGTAATTTCCGGCATACACGTCACAGTTTTTTTGCATATATTTGTCAGTCTTGCGACTTATACACCGAAGCGACTTACACACGTTTTTCTTTTCCATATTCATAATGCAATTTTTGACTGATGCTTTAAATGTCCATTCATACTGACATAAACCAGAGTAAACATTACGATTTTCAGCCACTAGATGTGTGAGAGGGCCCTCCAGGCTTCTGACAACTACTGGCAGGCGTATATGTTGTTCCTGTACCGCTACCCGGTGGCGGCTCTAGAGATATTTTTCTGCAGGTGCTAAGGGGGGCTAAGCATTTTACTGAGGATACTATGAAGGATCATTTGTTCTTTCAGTTCTCAAGGTCAATGTGTGTCATTCACATCACATGTGGTACATAAGGTGGAAAGAAAGTATGGACAGGGTCCCAGTTACATCCAACAAAAATACAAATTGTAAAGAAAAACAGTGAAAAAGATCAGAGACATGAAATAAGAAATACACTCAACTAAAAATACACTAAGCACTACTAGTACGAAACAATGCACCAAACAACAGCAGCACGAACATGAGTCTGTGTGAGCAGATGAGGACGAGTGAACACAGCAACATGAAATAGATCAGCAGCATGAGATCAGCAGCACATAACCAAATGGTATTACAGTGATTTGTTTTCACAGTGATAATTCAGACTAGGGGTTCATGAGTCTAACAACCTCGGGGTAGAAGCTTGTAGCCATAACGAAGGGTGAGATGGAGGAAGAAGGATGACACCTTTTCCATCTCAGCCCCACTACATTTGTTTTATTTATTTTTCATTCATTAAAGTTTGGCACCCACTGGTCAGTTTACTGACCAACAACAACTTAATCAATATATTCTACAAAGTACTTCAGTGACTGATTCTGATTAGTAAAGGGTGAATATGTTATTACAGGGAGTTCTATACCAGAACAAATGAATAATCATCCGAATAAAGTTGTCTTTTAAGTTTTATTACAAAAATAATCAAACTAAAAATCAACAACAATAATAAACAAGCAATAATAATAAATCAGTCAAGGCTTAATTCTCTTGTCTAAGGCAAAATTAACTCTTTGAGCAGGAATTATTTCAGTTTTATACGCGCATGAATTTAGATGCAGTGAGGCTATTTTAATAAAGTTTATTTTGGATTTTGGTTAAAAGTAGTTATTTAATGTGACCAGATAAGTCATTTATTATCACTGCAAGCCAGGAAATGATTTATCAAGTTGTATTAGCTAAAAATGGCATAACCAGAGGCATCATGTCACCAGTTTCTGCTCCTTACTGGGTCAGTGTTGAGAGCATCACTCATCTTTGTGGGCTTCAGCTGGTGGATCAGATTGTTTATTTTTTATTTTTTTACTCGATATAATCACTGATTTCTTTTTATTTATTAGTTGTGTTTTGCGAGGAAAATATCACAACAACCACATGTTAAAGAATATTAACTCAGATGAAAAAGAAAATAATCTGATATTTTCTTGGGGGTGCTAAGGGGGTGCTGTGACTTTTCCAGGGGGGGCTATAGCACACCCTAGCTCCCCCCTGGAGCCGCCTCTGCGCAACCCCACTGCCCCCTACCAAACATTGACCATTAAAGTGCATTTATTAAGGAAAAAGTCAAACTGAGGTACACCTTTGTTCTAATGTTGAGCAAACAAATTGTTTTTAAGTGTTAATCTTAAATTTTGAAGAACTGCAACAGCAAGTCCTCTCGTGCACGTTTGCTTCATTCAGCTGGTGCAGGCGGAGGAACGCTGGAGCCACTAGCTGTCCAGCATTCCTCCGCCGTCCGTGCCAGTAACATGCCAAAAATTGAGCCACGTTTCACAGGGGTCTGTGGGGACACATAATAAATGCAACTTACATGCCGAAGCGGCTAAAATAGTTTTTTTTCCTCTTCATGGTGCTTTTTTTTGACTGATGCGTCTTATACGCCGGAAAACATGGTACGTTAAAATGTATCCATAAGCAAAGTCTGTTTCTGTAGATTGCTTACATTTTAGAGTAAGATAATGGAACATAAATTCAAAAAACAAGGGAAAATACACAATTTAGGCAGATAAAGAGCTAATCATGTTGCAAAAAAGCTATACATAACTTCTGTGACTAATGCAAACAAATATACTGTATACAGTTTTTTTTTTCATGTCTGAAGGGTTTTTCACATCTAAGGCAGTGGGAGAGGAAAGGCTTCATAGAAGGGATTTATTTCTATGATGATGAATGAAAAGAAGGAACTACAGACTTAAAAACTCCAAAGAAAAGACTGAAAGATTCAACAGATGTTTCCCAGTGGGAGCTCTGTTGTAAAGTCTTGTATTTCTGAAGTTGTGTCTGAGATTTAAGGAGTCCTTGGGACATTTTGAGCTTTAAAAGTGATGTGAGAGATGATTTCATGTCCAACTACACACTTCAACATGATAGTAAGACAGAAACAGAGAACGATAAAGAGCAAAGGAGCAAGTAGGCGATAAGAATAGTAAAGAGAATCTCCGGGAGAGGGAAAATATCTGAAAAAAAGTTAAAAGAGAAAGATAAAAGTCTATAGGATATTCATGAGCATTGCCTCATATTCATTTATGCTCTGTTGCTGGTGATGATGGGACCTTGACACAAGAGCCCCCCGCTTGCTGATAAGCATGCATTCTCCCATACTCCCACTCCGTCGCTCTAATCCTCAACCTCGGTTTGCTGTAGGGACCAAACAGTCCTCTCACCCAAAAGCCTTCAAGGCTCCTGAACCCTTGTATTTACTGTGTGTAATACGATCAGGCTGGAGCAGAGCCCTCCCCTACTGAGGGCTGCACACTGTCGAGATAAGTTGTTACTCAAGGAAAGTCACATTTCTCACCCACATAAATTGCTGGGATGTGCACAAAAAAACAAGTTAAATAAAACATATTGACACTTGCAAAGGCCTTGAACACATCAGGACTGCAGTTGCCTTTATAACTTTTTTTTGGTAAGCATTTGTGGGGTAGAGAGAAAACATTATTTCTATATTTATCTTCCTGCAATTGCACATTATCAGATATTGTATTAATTTATTTGCAACAAAAACTATAACCAGGATTCTTTCCATCCTGGTTATGGTGTCACAGAGCTGCTTAAACCCCAAACAGGATGTCAGTCCATCACGAAAGAACAGAATCATTTCCAGTAGCGTATACAGAAAAGATGCAAAGCCAGCTGGTTAGTGTCTTGTTATGGCAACCAAAGTTTTCATGTCACATGCACCACAGTGGAGCTAGATTTTTACAGTCGTTTCTTGTGATTCTTACAAAACATGGCACTTACAAAGCATCAGCCACAGTTTCTGATATGAGTATTATAGGCAGTTGCACATGGCGGCATCTTGTCAAGGACGGCATTAGCGCCCGGCCCCCACGCCTGCCCTCCCCATCAAAATAACAAAATGCATTACCCATATCATCTTCCTATTGTCCCTTGCGAGGAGTGGGCACCCTAAACCTGGTACAGAGCGTGTAGCTTGCTGCTGAGGTCTGACACAGGTTGCGAAGGAAGTGATCTTCCTTGACAGTTACGCAGAGAAATTGTGTCTTGATCAAAATGCTGGTGAAGATTCTCAGTCGTCCAGGACATGATAAAATCAAAAAAGGCATTCAATACAGGAAACTTCTCGTTCTCACAGCTTTCATTCATTCAGAATTGAAAAAGACTTCTGGACAGAAGTCGAAATGTTTTCTGCAACAAATAAAGTCCAGTTGATCCTGTATTGAACGCCTTTTTTGATGTCTTGATCAAAGTGCAATTGTTGCACAGTAGTCCCTCGCTACTTGGCTGTTTGACTTTTCGCGGAATCGCTCTTTCACAGTTTTTCAATGTAAGACTGTACACAGCACATCATTATTGATTTTAACCCGTTTGATGACACAGGGTCCAGTGTTAAAAACTTTGTGCTGAGTGGTAATGTGTGAGAAAGTTTTTTGTGTTAAGGCAGTTCAAATGGGAGGGGAGGCAGAGCAGGCAGAGTGTTTAGCATTCTGACTGCCTGATGAACAGAGCTGTCTCTCAGTCTGCTGGTTCGTGTTGGAGCAAGTCCAGAATTGAGGTCCAGTAGATCGGTCCGAGGACATACACAAGTGGTCAGAGTTCCTAATAGAAATCCTGAGGGCAAAGTGAGAGACGTAGAGTTGCAAAAAAATCTGATCTGACCTGGCCCCAGCCCGCAAATATAATTTGCGAACCCCATCCGACCCGATGAATTAACAGGTCTGAACCCAGAACCACCACCTACCCCCCAATATTTTTAATTAGTTATTAAAGGTTGGGACGCGCAGCTGAATAAATGTGGCAGAAGATTCAAAGCTGAGAGGTGTTTGTCCTTTCATGGCCATACCAAATCATTTAAACCCTGTTTCTCCCTGCTTTCTAATGAATTACTATTACTCACGTGATTGGAACGGTAGGGTTAAAAAGTTAACAAAAACAATACTTTGGACTGGCGCCGCCATTTTGTAATTTTCTTTCAATAAGCCTATACTGCAATGCACATCAAAAGAACTACACTACCCAGGAGCCAACAGTGCTTCTGGCTGCTGCTTTCTGCTGAAATGGTGGTAATGGAGGGAGGAGGCGAGGAGCCATCTATGAAGTTCACAGAAATGGCAGGAAATTCACAAATAATTCTGACTCTGAACTCATACTTCAAGCTGTATCTTTACTGGTGAGCACCTGGGCTGCCGTTGATCCGGACTCAGTATGACCCGGAACCTGGGGGCTGCAGGGAACAGACGGCAGCTGGGTTTGGCCTGGTTCTGGTCGCCCAGTGCTGGTCCGGACCCGGGCTGAGGTGGTGGACTACATCCTGGGCAGCCTTTCACACGGAGTGTCCTACCTGGAGCGACAGCACGCACACCTGGACGGAGCAGTGGGCTTTGTCATGTTGCAGAGTGGCCGAACAAAAACCGAACCGGATCAGAACTGAGCTTCCACAGTGATGGTGAGTACCCAGATAAATGTTACAGTACTGTATAGTACATATACGTATGCTGTTAAAATGACAGGTTTGAGCTGAGAACATTGCAAGAGTGTGGGAAGTTTATAAAACCTTAAAATATACTAAAATAAATATATGTAAGAGTGTGGCTCCCTCTGGTGGTCGTCTCCTTCCGTCCATCACCTTCCTTGCATGTGTCCTTGTCTCTCAGGTGTGTATGATTTAGGTAATTAGGCTGTGTATATAAGTTTGCATTTGTGTGCTTGTCTTTGTCGGGTCATCCAATCTTCCTACCCTGGTGTGTCGTGTCTTTTGCAGCTCCTTGGTTTTTGTGAGTACAACTCGTCATGAAGTTTTTGTATTAAGCCACAGTTGAGCTCTTGAGTTTTTGTTATTAAAGCTTTTTGACTTTTTACTACTCGTGTCTCTGAGTGTCCGTCTGCAACATTGGACTCACCCCTCCCACACCACGCTGGATCGTAACATGATGACCCGACCAAGACAGTGAGTCCAGCGGGCGGAACTTTCCAGAGACAGAAGATGACGGTTTCCGCTCGAAGGGAGCAGCCGTCATAGACGTGGTCCCTGCAGCTGCAGTTCCTACGGCCGCTCTCATGCCTGCTGCAGTCTCCGTTTAGTTTTTCCACCTCCTGCAGTCTCTGTTTCATCAGTACATGGATCACACCCAGTTCAGACTTTATTTTTCTCACCTGCCCGTTCTGTTTTTTCCTTGTCGTCTGGACCCGGAGCGCGCCGCTGAGGTTTCGCCGTCTGCAGAGGTCCTGCGCCGCTGTCGCCTCTACGCCTTCAGGGGGTTCCCGCGCCGATGATGACGCCTCTACTTTCTTCGGAGGGTCTCCGCGCTGGTGACGCCTCTACTTCGTGGGTGCTCGCGCCGCTGATGCCTCGGCGTCTACGGGGGTTCACGCGCTGATGACGCCTCTACTCGCTTCGGAGGGTCCTCACGCCGCTGGAGCCCCGACGTCTGCAGGGGTTTCCCGCGCCAGGTGACGCCTCTACTGTCTTCGGAGGGTCCTCGAGCCGGTGACGTCCCTGCTGCAGAGGGTCCTCGCTCTTCCGACGCCTCTGCCTCGATGGAGGGTCTCCACGTCGATGACGTCACTACGTCCGATGACGTCACTATGTCCGTTGACGTTTCTATGTTTTGACGCTTGTTACTTTTCTGGGTTTAGTCTGTGTTTAGGTCTGGTTTGGGTTTTTGCATGTTTGGCTTTGTGTTTAGCTTTTTGTCCTGTTCCCCTGTCCCTGTGTTTTTTCCTTCGTGCCCGCCCTGGTTGTTGGGGGCATTCCTTGGGGACGCCTGGGGGCGTCTTTGAGGGGGAGGTACTATAAGAGTGTGGCTCCCTCTGGTGGTCGTCTCCTTCCGCCCATCACCTTCCTTGCATGTGTCCTTGTCTCTCAGGTGTGTATGATTTAGGTAATTAGGCTGTGTATATAAGTTTGCATTTGTGTGCTTGTCTTTGTCGGGTCATCCAATCTTCCTACCCTGGTGTGTTGTGTCTTTTGTAGCTCCTTGGTTTTTGTGAGTAAAACTCGTCATGTTGAAGTTTTTGTATTAAGCCACAGTTGAGCTCTTGAGTTTTTGTTATTAAAGCTTTTTGACTTTTTACTACTCGTGTCTCTGAGTGTCTGTCTGCACCATTGGACTCTCCCCTCCCACACCACGCTGGATCGTAACAATATAGAGTTTCTACTTCAAGTTTTTTCACCTATCGGGGGGTTGGAACGTAACCCCCCGCAATAATTGAGTGACTACTGTACACAGATTTTATTAAATGTTCTTCAATTGGTGTCATTTAGAAATGCCCTATATTAGTTGTATTATTTTCTACATTATTTGTTTATTTTTGTATTTGCATTGTATACTATAAAAAATGTATACTTTTAAATTCATGGTCTACAGTATTTATGTATTACTCTGTTTTCTTTTATTCTAGTTTCTTCAATTTCAAGTTTTCCAAATAATATATATTTTACAAAAATCTATGTGTCTGTGATGGTACATGGATATCTAAATGATTGTGACACCACAGGGCGTGTCTGATCCCTTGGAGGTGGGGTGGCGTTGGGTGATGCAGGCTTGGGGAGGCTTTAAAAACAATGGACATAATTGTATATTTTCTAAGACACACATACATATAAATATAAAATTCAATTTAAATTGCTGTAAGCTATTTCTTTATACCTACTGCAGCCAAAAAAAACTGATTAGGTCGTAGTTTTGTTACATTTGTTTTGAATGAGGCCAATTTATGCACATTTGCTGCAGCATGAAGCTACAGCAGATCTACATTACATCAACTGAAGTCTTGCACAGGACAAAACATTACCTTAATTTCAAATCATGTGAAAGATCGGCATTGTTACTCTTTTGTTCTATTTTTCTTTAGCAGTTTTTATTTTTTGCATGATACAATATAGTCAGAATCTTGTTGGGGATGCATAACCAAACGAACAGTTTCCACAATTCTGTAATTCTTTAATCAGTACTATGACCGCAAACATGAAAGTTAAAATTATTTTAAACCAAAATGAAGGAAAAAATATTCAACTTGAAACAATTAGCCAGGCAACTGACAACAAAACTAGTTTGGTTAAGCTTAAAATACTCATCATGAAAAACATGGGTATGGCAATAAAATGCTTCTTTAAGTCTCTGTGTGTACTTTGTTATTACACACATATACTTGTACTGATTATATTTTGGGACTAGCACTGATTAGACAGTAGCATTACAGTCTAATAGATAGCATTTGTCAAATCTTTTCAAAAGTACGTGGGTTTTTTTTTTACATGAAACTTTATTATTTTTCAACTTTTGTTCCCGTCCTTGAAGTCAATAAGTGATCCATTTTACACAGGTGAATAACAGATAACCTCCCCATGTAGTGTAACCTGAAAACAAGTGTTCTTGTTGTTTTACTTCGTCTGCCTGTGGTTTGACTCAGTCAACATTTTCTGTTGTGGGTTTCATGCCAGCCTTTGAATGGGAGTTTATTTGTCACACATGGCATTATTGGCCCAAAAATGTCTGCATAGTCACAAAAATCTGGGCAGCATGCGGCCGTCCCCAGAAGAAAAACCTGCCAGACCACTACAGATAACAAAATTTGCATCAGAAAGACCTCAAAATTGAACAAATAGTTCAGCAGATAGTGAAGCATAAACTGAAAGTTATGCACCATAACTCATGTTCCCTGAAGGAATGGAACGAGGTGGAACATATGACTATGGGAATTGCGCCCCCGCCCGGTTACCTGAAGTAATACAATCACGCCTTTACGGCAGGTGGGCGTCAGCGTTACCACAGGTGCCCCGCCCTCTTGGTATAAAGACGTGTGCGCCCATCTTACTTTCTCCAAGAGCACTTCACCGAGCTTTGGCATTGAAAAGGCAAGCATATGTTACACCTCGTTCCCTTCCTTCAGGGAACATGAGTTATGGTGCATAACTTTCAGTTCCCTTATCATTCAGGTTCACTCAGTGCAAAATATGACTATGGGAATGTAATTCATTCACGCCCTTGACATGCTCAGTAAAATGCATGCTTGTGAGAACTTCTGCCTTTATACTTTAGGCGTTTTGGCTGACCTCTACTGTGTGTTAGAGAGTACAGCCTGAGTGACGTCACAAGTAGTGACATCCAAACAATTGTGTTTTGCAAACGTATTTGTGGAACTCCAGTTAGCCGTAGCACAAATGTTTGCCACCGGAACACCCTTAAACAGAGCCCATGAGGCAGCTAGGCCTCGAGTGGAATTGGCGTGTACCCCAGAGGGTATCTGTTGACCTTTGCTGCTGTAAGCCCTTTTTTTTTTTTGAACGTGGACCCCCATCAGTATGCATACCGTGAGAACCGATCAACAGAGGACGCAGTCTCCTCTGTGGTCCACACTGCTCTCACCCACCTGGATCAGAAGGACTCATACGTCCGTCTACTCTTTGTGGACTTCACGTCTGCCTTCAACACCATGATCCCCCAAACCCTGATGGACAAACTATTTACACTTGGACTAAGCCCCTCCATTTGTAACTGGGTACTAGACTTCTTAACAAACAGACCTCAGTCCGTGAAGATCCACAACTTCTCCTCCTCCACCATAACCCTCAGCACTGGCTCTCCTCAAGGATGTGTGTTAAGCCCTCTTCTGTTCACTCTGCTCACACATGATTGTGCAGCCACCCATCCAGGCTGTCATATTGTAAAGTTTGCAGATGATACAGCTGTGGTGGGCTGCATCACGAACAATGATGAGTCCAGCTACAGGCAGGAGGTGGAACATCTGGAGAGCTGGTGCAAGGACAATAACCTTCACATAAATGTGAAGAAGACAAAGGAGATGATTGTGGACTTCAGAAGGAACAAACACACCCACACCCCACTGAACATAAGTGGATCTGCAGTGGAAGTGGTCTCCAGCTACAAGTACTTGGGTGTACACTTGAATGATAACCTCAGCTGGACCAACAACACCACCAGCCTGATCAAGAAAGGTCATCAGAGACTCTACTTCCTCAGACGGCTGAGACGAGCTGGTCTGAGTAGCCCAGTCCTCACCTCCTTCTACAGGTGTGCAGTGGAGAGCATCCTGTGCTCCAGCATCAACGTGTGGCATGGAGGCTGCACAGCTGCAGAAAGAAAAGCTCTACAGAGAGTGGTGAAGGCTGCACAGAGGTCTGTCGGAGTCAGTCTCCCCACTATCACAGACATTTACACCTCCAGATGCAGGAAGAAGGCCACCTGTATCATGAAAGACCCCACTCACCCTGCACACACACTTTTTGCCCCACTCCCCTCAGGAAGGAGGTTGAGGAGCATTAAGTGTAGAACCACTAGACTGAGGAACAGCTTCTACCCTGAGGCTGTTAGACTCATGAATAAATAAATAATAAGAATAATCACTGCAAAATATCACATCATGCTGATGCTGATCTGTTTTCTTGTTGCTGTGTTCATCTGTGACCATTTGCTCATATAGACTCATGTTCGTGCGGCTGTCTGTTTGTAATGATTTTGTTTTTCTATTACATTAGTGCTTAGTGTATTTCTAGTTGATGTTTTTCTTAGTCAATCCTAGATGTTATTACTGTTTTTCTCTTACATTTTGTTGTTGAATGTAACTGGGACTCTGTGTACATAATCTCGTTTCATCACATGTACCACATGTGGTGCAAATGACAATAAAGATTCTCTGACTCTCTGACTCTGACTGATTCTTATGGCCTCAGTCACCTAGTGTGAGGGGCGCTACTTTAAAAGGGCTTTACCCACAACAGGATTGGCAAAACAAACAAACGGTTGGTTTGTTTTCCTCCAACTGACAGTTCTGTGGATGTAAACACTCAAGGCCCTGACAGGGCAGAGTGATCTCAACCTCCCCTGTTCCTCAGTGAGAACAGGGTGGGGAGGAAACTCAGAGAGCTCAATGTCCAGACTTCTGGGATTTAGTCGGTACTTTTGGCACGTATGCAGGGTTAGGATGCAGAGTGACCTTTGACCCATCAGGGGCAAACCTTGTACATATTGGATGCACAGATAAAGCGTGGAGGTCACCCACACGTTTAGCTGAGCAGAGAGCCAGGAGCAAAGCAGTTTTATAAGATAATAAGTCTATCTTAATGATGCTGAGAGGCTCAAATGGAGGCTCACACAAGGTATCCAGGACTAACTGAAGGTCCCAGACCGGGGCCAGAGTCCTGCTGGGGGGCCTTTTCCTCAGTACGCCCTTCATGAAATGTATCGTGAGAGGATGGGCACCGGGTGTTTTACCCCCCAAGCCTTCGTGGCACGCCGAGATGGCTGACAAAAACACCTTAATGGTGGAAAATGAGCTACCTTTTTTCAGCAGGTCCTGTAAAAAAAGCGAGTAGCTGGACTAAGTTGCAAGAATAAGTGACAATATTCCTCTCTAGACACCAGGCCTCAAAGACACGCCATTTACGAGCGTAGAGAGTCTGAGTCTACCCAGCTCTCACCCCCTGTATTGTGTTAATAACATTACTGGGGAGGCCCGAGGCCATCAGCCTGTTCCTTTCAGTAGCCAAGCTGTGAGTTACCACAGTTCTGGACGTGGATGGAGAAGGTGCCCGTGGGCATGAGTCTGCAGGTCCCTGTGGGAAGGTAGCTGCCATGGTGTCCCTGACAATAATGAAATTATTTCTGGGAACCACGGTTTCTGTGGCCACCTGGGGGCTATTAATATCAGGGAGAGGGCTCCGTACATGTTCCAGCGTCACTTGAATTAAAGGGATGTGTGGAAACGTGTAATACAGCACCCCTGTTTGCCATTCGTGGGTCAGGGCGTCCGTCCCCATCGTTGCGTCTGTTTCCTTCAGAGAGAAGTACAGAGCGCAGTGCGAGCTGGTTTTGCACGCGAACAGATCGACGGATGCCCGCCCGAATCGTGACCAGACCTGGTCCACGATCCGTGGGTTCAGCCT
The DNA here is from genome assembly GCA_038048925.1 of Garcialebias charrua. Lineage (NCBI taxonomy): Eukaryota > Metazoa > Chordata > Actinopteri > Cyprinodontiformes > Rivulidae > Garcialebias > Garcialebias charrua. The sequence continues at coordinate 23,549 of JBBPBX010026972.1, forward strand.
CCATTCTGAGGCCAGTAGAGGTCCTCTTGAGAGGGCGTCTGCCCTGTGGTATAGCTCTCCCGGGATGTGTGTCGCTCTCAGTGACACAATTCTGGGACCACACCACGTGAGCATTCTGTGTGTCAGTCCGAGGAGGGCTCTGGACTAGGGCTGAACGATTTTGGAAAATAATCTAATTGCGATTATTTTTCTATTAATTGCGATTGCGATTTAAAATGCGATTTTTTTAAAAATACCTTCTCAAGTATTTTTCAACAAACAGAAGCAATAAATTAATCTGTTTTATAATAAACAATGTCAGATTTATTTAAAGCAGAGATTACAATAAAGCAAACAAATCTATGCCTTTTCTTTTCACCATTTCTATTTTTTCTTGTTTCATAAACGCAATAGTAAACAAGTTAAGTAAATGTCCTAACTACTGTCTGAACTTCACATGACAGTTAATAAATAAATGTAAAAAATTAGATATAAAAAAAAATTAAACTTACTGCTTTCCAGCCAGTAACATCTAAAATAAAGTGGAAAAAACAGAGAATCTGCTTTAACCAACTCGTTCAGGGAATTCAAACTCAGTGAACACTAAATAAACTAGTATCTGTTCTTATTAAATTTTACTGTAGATGTAAAAAAAAAAAAAGAACAACTCTTGGAACTATAATGTAAACATGTACTGTAGTCAGTCAGTAACAGCAAGATGCAGAGCCTTGTGAACAGACTCCAACACCTCAGGTTGCCAGGTTGGGATAAGGGAGTGTGCATAACAGTCACCTGAAAGCACCTGAAATGGTTTTAACACTAGCACTACCACATGTGAGCCATTTGGATATTCTAACTATAGTTCCCATGGGAGTTAGTCAAATGGCTCATTGAATTAGCATTTTTGCAGCCATTGGTATGTATATGAGGCCATTCTGTTGGTGTGGATGAGGCCTTGGGGGCATATTTATACATCAGAGTCAGAGAGTCAGAGAGTCTTTATCGTCATTTGCACCACATGTAGTACATGTGATGAAAACGAGAGTATGTACACAGGATCGTGTATATAAATATATAAATATATATATATAGTATATATATAGTGTATATATATATAAATATATATATATATATATATAATAATATATATATATATATATATATATATATATATACATACATGCACCCACATATATACAGTATATATATATATATATATATATATATATATATATATATATATATATATATATATATATATAGTATATGTATATTATATATATATGTACTGTATATATATGTATATATATAAATATAATATATATATTATGGGCGGCCGTGGTGTGGTGGTAATGGCAGTCATCCCCCGATCGGAAGGCTGGAGGTTCGAATCCCGGTTACTCACACCATGTGTCGTTGTGTCCCTGGGCAAGACACTTAACCCCGAGTTGCTCCCGATAGGACTGGAAGGCGCCTTGCATGGCAGTCACCGCTACCGGTGTATGAATGTGTGTATGAATGGGTGGATGGTTGGTATTGTAAAGCGCTTTGGGGTCCCTCACAGGGGGCTGGAAAGCGCTATATAAATAAGCTCCATTTACCATTTACCATATATATATATATATATATATATATATATATATACAGGTAGTCCCCGACTTACGAGCGAGTTCCGTTCCTCCGAGGCGCTCGTAACGCGAAAATTCGTAACTTGGAACGGCCGCCACGTGTCTCGTAAGTCCGGAATTTCGCTCGTAAGTTGGAACGGTTTTGCTAGCGCGACTACAAACACTCGTTTTTCTTCGAAAAACTGCTTATGAGTGCATAAAAATGATCGGAAACGTGTGTCCACATGTTTAGCTAACGAACTGTGGTGAAAAAACACAGAAAAACTCAGTATTTTTTGCGTTTTTTCCAAAAATTTGCCAGCTCGTAAGTCCGGATCCTTGTAAGTAAGAGCGCTCGTAAGTCGGGGACTACCTGTATATATATGTGATTGTATTGGCCACTTTTATCTGAAGGCGGGATTGTACAGGTGATCCCCGACTTACGAACGAGTTCCATTTCTACACCCATTCGTATAGCCGAAACGCCGTAAGTCGAGGACTACCTGTATTGGTCACTTTTATCTGAAGGCGGGATTGTAGAGGTGATCCCCGACTTACGAACGAGTTCCATTTCTACACACGTTCGTATAGCCGAAACGCCGTAAGTCGAGGCCACCATAAGTCGAGGGATACTGATATATATATATATATATATATATATATATATATATATATATATACAACATCTCCTTTCTACATTTGTCACAACACATGTGAATCTGCCAGTCAGCCAAAATGTTGCAGAAGGTGTAGCCAAGACATTTGTGCTCAGTAAGTCATGATACCTTAGTATTATTTATTGATTTAATTGCTTGTGGTATGAAAGAAAATTTTGTTCTGTTTCTTGAGAATAAAGGAAGGCCGTACCTTCGCCCTGAAGGAAGCAGCTCAAATGAAATTATATGTTGTAATGTACATATAT
>JBBPBX010026973.1:0-17937 GCA_038048925.1 Garcialebias charrua
TCCCCGACTTACGAGCGAGTTCCGTACTTATGAGTTGCTCGTAAACCGGAAATTCGTACGTCGGAACAAGAAACACGTGTTCTCGTAAGTCCGGATTTTCGCTCGTAAGTTGGAACATTTATGGTAGCGCTACTACGAACACTCGTTTTTCATCAAAAACATTCATACTACTTCATAAACATGCTCAGAAACGTGTTTCCAAACGGTTAGCTAACACACTTTCATCTAAAAACACAAAAAAGTGCTGTATTTTTTACAAATTTACTGCTCGTTCGCCAGCTCGTAAGTCCGGGACCTCATATGTAAGAGCGCTCGTAAGTCGGGGACTACCTGTATACTGTATGTATGCATGCATACATGCATGCATACATGCATGCATACATGCATGCATACATACTGGTACATACATGCATACATACATACCGGTACATACATGCATACATACATACGGTACATACATGCATACATACATACCGGTACATACATGCATACATACATACCGGTACATACATGCATGCATGCCAATAGTGGCAGGGAGCTAGCTCCCTTTATGTGAATGGAGCCTGCTAGGGAGGAGGGAGACAATTCCACTCACTCCTTCATCTTTAAAAACTGTTAGGATAGGCTAAGTGCTTGGTGACTGTACAGTACTGTACATATATTCATGTATTCATTTATAAAAAAAAAAAATATTTTTAAATTATTATTATTTTATTAATGAGATGCGTTCGTAAGTCCGAGTTGCCGTAGGTCGGGGGTGCCTTAAGTTGGGGACTCCCTATATGTGTATATATATATACCGGTATATATATATATATATATATATATACTATATATATATATATTATTATTATTAAACCTTTCCCACATTATTCCAATGTTCTAAACTCTTAAACTTACGTCATTTTAACAACATACATACAGTACTGTATGTGTAGCTACTAAATTTTACTTTCCGAGTTCTGCAGAGCAGGAGCGGCTCTAGGTTCTGGTCCAACTCTGTTCTGCTTCTGCAGACGCACCGTGCAGCGATGAAGCTCACAATCAATGTTCTAAACTCTTAATCCTACTGATTTTAACAACATACTTATATGTAGCTAATACATTTTACTTACCAGCGTGTCCACGCTTGAAGGTCCTCGTGGACTGGCTAGGAGCTCTTGGGTTCATCGCTGAGTCTGGAGGTCCAGTTCTAGTTCAGTTCAGTGTAACTCTTGAGCGCTGAAGTGCATTTTGGGGTGGTGGTGGTGAAGGGGGGCAGACCGGAGGTTGTCAGTTTGAGTCCAAGTCTGGATGGAAACGATCCCGATGGGCTACAGAAACAGCTCCAGAGCTTTTGGCGCTTATAAGTCCTCGTGGGCCAACAGCTCTCAAGCTTCACCGATGGGTCTGGAGGTCTGGTTCTGCTCCGGTTCTGGTCTGGTTCGGTGGGCTCAGTGCAGCTTCTCTGCATCCGCTGGGTGCCGAGCAGATCAAAACTTTACCTCTGGTTTTTCAGACGGAAAACGAGGCTTCTGGGCAGGGCCCTGTTGCCTTCTGGGAAATGTGGTCATTATGAGTGGGAATACAGTGGAGGCTTACTGAGAGAAAACTACAAAATGGCGGCGCCTGTCCGAAGTATTTTATTTTTTTGTGAACTTTTTTACTGTACAGTATCTTGTCCCAGTCACGTAATATTAAAGTTGACAATCATGTACTGTACAATTTTTATGTTTTGTTTTATTTTTGGTTGTACAATACTGTACTATGGACTGCATGTCCACAAACCGTGATGGATCGAGAAAGTTGAACCGCAAAGTGGCGAGGGATTACTGTAAGATGAAAAAGTACAATGTTTTAAGAACTGGTTGTAAGTTAGCTGTGTAAGTTGTTCCATGTGTGTACCGGTACTTGATGTCTTTTGTCCAGTATTTTCTTGGAATATGTTTTTTTAATTTAACACGTTCACTTTTTGTTTGTGTTTCTCAGAACGGCAAACTGCTTCTAACCTCTGCCTCCTGGAGTGTCCCCCTGTCAGCTCTCTGGAGTATGGAAGACGTCTTTAGCATGAAGTAAACCACTTTTTATCACCACTGTAATCTTAAACTACAGTAACCATACAGAGGCAGTGTTTTCCCTGGAGGGTGCTCCGAGCACCCTGGCTAAGGTCAGTAATCTCGGGGAAACACTGAAAGAGATGTGTTAATTTATCGTTTCTATTTCTTTGTCCCCAGGAGCTCCTTTATGGATGATCACTATGTTGAGTTCAGCAAACTCTCTCAGGACAGAGTCATCGGCACAAAAGACCAAGTTGCTCATGTACGTAAACAACACGACTTGATGTCAGTGTCTTGCATTGTTTTAGTAACTAAATTTACTTTTATTATTATTTAAATTTCTGTAACTTGTTTCTTATTTATGATTGCTGTTGAGGAGTTTAACGCTTTCCAGAGTTGTTGCTTTTGCCATTGCAAAAAGAGTTTTATACTCCATTTGTTTATTAGCACTCCCTAAATGTGTTTTTGTTTGTTTGTTTTGCAACAGAGCTTATAGTGCCTGGTGTTTTATACAGCAAATTAAGTTGTATTTTTTAAATCAACTTTCCTTTTTTGTGCAAGGATGTTACTTTAGTCATTTTACAACGTTTTCAATGTTTTATCACGTCTGATGTTTTGTCTTGTGTTCTGATATTCTGGTCAGTGTTAAAGGTTTCTCTCTTGTTCTGTAGATCTACGACATCCAGACTGGTCAGAAGACTCTGACTCTAAATGACCTCTCCCTGGCCAACAATTACAAGAGAAACTGTGCCACCTTTAACCCCACGGATGACCTGGTGCTAAATGACGGGGTGCTGTGGGATGTGCGCGGATCACAAGCCATTCATAAGTTCGACAAGTTCAACATGAACATCAGTGGAGTTTTCCATCCCAACGGCCTGGAGGTCATCATCAACACTGAGATTGTATCCTCTCATCCCAACTGCTTTAAAACAAATGTTGCTGTTCTGCAAATAACTAGAGAAATTGCATTTCCTGTGAAAATGCAGTGTGAATGCTTACTGCAGAAGAACTTGCTAAAAAACAGCAGAAATTATCTAAAAACATGCTGAAATGTAGCTGAACTGGAAGAACAAGCCTAAATTAGCAGAAGAAAGCAGAAAAAAAAAACATGTATTTGCTGAATTAGGTGTAAATTAGCAGAAATTAGCACAACAATTAGGAAATTAGCTAAAAATAGCTGAAATTTGCACAACAAGAAATAGCTGAAAAGTAGCTGAAAATGCAGAAAAAAGCTTAAACTACCAGAAGGAAGTGGAAAGAGCTCAAATGAGCTAGAATTTGCATAAAACTGCTAAATAGTAGCTAAAATAGCAGAAAAAGCTGAAACTAGCAGAAAAATCTGAAAGGAGCATAACAAGGTGAAATTAGTATAAAGAAGTTAATTAGGCTGAAAGTAGCATAAATTACCACGAAAAACTTGGCATTGTCCGAAAACAGCTGAAATTGGCTACAAAAATGCTAAAAATGTAGCCGAAAGGTTAGAACAAGCTTAAATTAGCATAAAAAGCAGAAAGAATACGTTTGTCCAATTAGGCTGAATGAGATCAATAAATTTTCTATGTGGGGGAAGAAAAATGGCAGAAATGGCTAAATATTTAAAAAAGCTAAAGCTGCACCAAGTTATAGCAGGATTATTCTGAAAGCGCTGAACCTTTTGATTCATGAACTGTTGAAATAGCTCAAAAACTGCAGAACGAGAATAGTGCTGAACAAAGTACAGAATAAAAATGGATCACAATAGAGTGAATGCTTCATAAACATCCACACAAACAACAACATTTAGTTTGTTGTTGGCCTTGACAGCAGCTCTCAGTGGGATCTAAGGACCTTCCACCTCCTGCACACGGTCCCTGCCCTGGACCAGTGCAGGGTGGTCTTCAACAGCAACGGCACCATAATGTATGGAGGTACGGGTCTTCTATCAGCAGTGACAGATGTGATTGATGGTGTGCTACATGTCATGGATGTCCTTCTGTTTCATGATTCACAGCAATGCTGCAGGCTGATGATGAGGTGGATGTTATGGACCAGCAGATGAAGAGTCCTTTTGGTTCATCCTTCAGAACCTTCGATGCTACAGACTACGAGCCTATTGGTAAATTATTTTTACTAGCGGTTGTAATTTGTTAAATATACTTCCTTTTCACTTTTTCATTTGTTTACTGTTTTTAGATTTAGAATAATTAAATGTTTCGTCATCAGTCCCTTAGCCTGGTGTCGTGGTGGCAGTCCAAACATAATTCAACCTCCACCTGGACCTGGAAATGTTTCCTGCTGCATTAACAAACATCTAGTCTCTTATAAGTCTTAGAGGTTGTTCAGACATGTTTAAAATATATATTTTTATCTGTCTGATTATGATCTGATTGTACCAAATAGAGGTCTTGATTCCTTCAGTGTTCATTGAATTTTTTTTACTTCAGATCACTGTTTTTAGTCCACATTTAGTCTGAACTCATTCAGTTCTGAGTCCTACTGTAGGACCTACTGAACCGATGTGACCCCACAAGCAGCAGAGCAACATCTCTGAATTAAAAAAATAAAGTCTTTTCAGATGCCCACTTATCTAAACAGCCTATAGATGACGGACACATTTTGAACTTTTAAATCTTGTGCTGCTACAGAAGCAATAAAATGTCAACTCCTTTTTGTTTCTGTGTTCATTTGGTTTGTGTTCCTGAGGGCAGATTGTTTTTGTTTCACCTTTTGCTTTAGCTTGTAAATATGACTTTTCTTGTGTATTGTTTGGGTTTCAACAGCCACGGTGGACGTAAAGAGGAACATCTTTGATCTGTGTACTGATACCAAGGACTGCTACCTGGCTGTCATAGAGGTACTTCAGTTTAATTTTGATCATATTAGGTTTTGTCTTATCTTTTAGTTTTACCTGTGATTCTTCTCAGCTCATCTGAAGCATAAATGATTTGAACTCAAAGTTCAGTTTATAAATAAATCAGATAAAATACAATATGCAGTTTTTATTTCACCTTAACATGTCATCACATCACATAAATGTGTAAATATCATTGACATTTTTTATTACAGTTGTCCCTCGTTTATCGCGGGGGTTATGTTCCGGACCCCACCGCATTAAGTAAAAAACGGCGAAGTAGGAACGTTATATTTATATTTTTTTTTTATTTTTTTTTCCCAAAATATTTTTATTGAGATTTTCCACAAAGAAAAATAAATAAATAAAAAAATAAAATAAAAAAATAAAGTAAAATAAAAATAAGTAATTAAAAATAAAAGTACAGACATAAAAAACAAACAAACAAACAAAAAAAAAAATAGCTTCTCAAATTTCAGCCAGAGTAGATATAATTATACAGTACACGTCTATTGAACATGCCACACCGCAGGTACCAAAAAGAAAATCAAAATTCAAACAAACCTTCTGATATATCTAAGTCCCTAATAAAATTAATGAAAGGACCCCAAATTTCCTCATACAGATACTGTTTGGATTTCCTAATATATGTTATTCTTTCTAACGGCAAATTGGACGCCATCTGCTTTAACCACTGCGTGGCACTAGGTCTACTGACATTTTTCCATGCCAAAGCTATACATTTTTTTGCTGATAGTGAGCTTATATCTATGAAAGTACGTTCCGCTTTACTAAAGTTATGCTTCTCGGGGTATAAAGCTAACAGGAACAATTTAGGATCTAATGGGATTTGCTTTAAAATAACTTTTTCAATTATGTCTTTCACCTCTGTCCAAAGTGCATTAATTTGTCTACATTCCCACATGCAATGAATTAAAGTCCCTTTTGAATTGCATTTTACGCAAAGATCTGGGATGTTATTATTGTATTTATTTAACTGCACAGGTGTAATATAAACACGCATTAGCCATTTAAATTGTAGAATTCTGAGACGGCTGTTTATGGACATTGTGTGAGTTTTAATGCAAGCCTTTTCCCATTCCTGTTCACTGATATTTAATGATAGGTCCATATTCCATTTTATAAGCCTATTATTTGAGTTCTCTAACGAGTTAGAAATCAGCACATTATAAAAGTCTGAGATAATGCCCTTTCTTGATTTGTTCCGAATCATTAATTTTTCAAGCATTGTAAGGGGGGGCTTGTTAAGGTCACTGTAGTTTGTTTTGACAAAACTTCTTAATTGAAGAAATTTAAAATAATGCTTTTTATCTAACTTGAACTTGGTCTGTAATTCTCCAAATGATAAAAATGTATCCGAGTTTGATGGGTAAAGATCACCAATACTTTTTAAACCTTGCAATGCCCAAAGCTTAAATGTTCCATCTGCCCTACCTGGAGCAAACAGCTGATTACCCCATATTGGGCTAAATTGGGACATGCTGTTTGGTTCTGCTAGATATTTTCTAACGTCCTGCCAAATTCTAATCATATTTTTCAAAATAGGGTTTGTAGTATGTTTCTGTAGCTTCTTTAGAGTATCTGAGTATAAAAATAATGGAAGAGCTAAATTTAAATTATAAGACTCCATTTCTACCCAGTGAGGATTATCTTTATCTGCAAAATAGAACATAATAGTCCTTAATTGTGTTGCCCAATAGTAAAATTTAAAATTGGGGCATTTTAACCCCCCTCTGTCAAATGGTAAATAAAGCAAAGAGAGGCGTATTCTAGATTTTCCTTTGTTCCACAAAAAGTTCAAAATGTTTTTTTTTAACCAATTGAATAATTCAGGTGGAGGCGGGAGGGGAATGCTTTGAAAGAGGTATAATAGCTTTGGTAGTATACTCATTTTCAGAACATTAACTCTTCCCAATATGGATATAGGTAGGTTGATCCAGTTGTCAAATGAGGCAGTTATTGTTTTCATTAGATGTTCGTAGTTAGATTTGACAACCTGTTGGAGTTCCGGGAAGATCTGAATACCTAGATATTCAAAATGATCCACTACTTTAAATTGCTTAACCTCACTGATGGGATTAGTTCTTTCACCTTCATTTAACACCAGGATAGAAGATTTTGTATAGTTTACTCTGTAACCTGAGACTCTCCCAAATGCCTGAATCACTTCCATCACTGCCGGAATTGACTTTTTTAGATCTGTTAGAAATAAAATTACATCATCCGCAAATAAAGAGATTCTGTGTTCTGTGGGGCCCACTGTGATCCCAGGGATCTGTGAATGTAAACGAATAGCTGCTGCCAATGGTTCAATTGCCAAAGTGAATAACAAGGGAGAAAGAGGGCATCCCTGGCGACAACCTTTCTTGATTTGAATCGCCTTTGAAAATATTTTGTTTGACATTATCTCTGCAGTTGGATTATTATATAATATTTTAACCCATTTAATAAAGTTACCTCCACAACCAAACCTTTCCAATATGCTAAAAAGATAGGGCCATTCAACCCTATCAAAAGCCTTTTCACGTTATATTTATTTTAATAATTTTATATATTTTACCTTTCCCACATTCTTGCAATGTTCTAAACTTGTAAAACTACATCATTTTAACAACATACATATATGTACTGCAGTAGCTACGTACTGCAAAATTCTATATGGGTACTAACCAGCTGCAAGTCCGGTTCTGGTCCAGTTGTGATCATCTCTCTGCAACCCTTGAGCACCAAGATGCTTTTAGAGAGAGCCGTACCTTCAGATAGCAGCACAAAACCGCACAATGGTCCCGTTCGAGTCCAAATCCGGATGAAAAAAGTCCGGGTGACCGCCGGAGAAAACACTGAACCTCCAAGTAATGCCTCCCCACTCAAGAGGCTCCCTGTGCCAGCAAGCAGCACTCGGATTGACCGATGAGGCTGGAAGTCTGGTTCTGGTCCAGTTCCCGGTCGGCTCTCTGCATCCACTGAGCGCCCAATTCATTATGAATGGACCGAACTTTTTCGGATCGGATGAAAAGTTTTCCTCGATTTCAGCAAAAAGCAACAGCCGGAAGCACTGCTGTGGCTTCTGGGAAATGTAGTCCTTTTGAGTGGCAATACTGTACAGTGTAGGCTTATTGAGAGAAAACTACAAAATTTCAGCGCCTGTCCGAAGTATTTTTTTAATTAACTTTTTACTGTATCCCATACTGTCCTAGCCTGGTTAAAACCAGACCCTTGTCCTTCACTTCGCTTCGTACTAGGGTCTGGGACTTCTCCCATAGACAACGATTTCTCCGGTAGATTTTTGACCGGACCAATCAGAGAACAGAAGGGGCGGAGTTTTTGGCCCCTAACCCACGCCCCCACCTGTCCCAGCGCGCAGCCAGCGAGCAGCCGCATGTTCTCATTCAAAGCGATGCAAAGCGATGCAGGACTGTTTTATATGTGACACAAATGTATTAATTTCCCCTTCTTAATCCCTTATCTGGAGTTTTCTTTTGTTTTTTTGGCCAAAAGTCAAGTGATCGCTCCCTCCTCCTCCTCCTCTCCCTCCGCTGATGAGGAAATGTCTGAGGTTGTCACGAGAGAATAAACTCAGACATTTCCTCATCAGCGGAGGGAGAGGAGGAGGAGGAGGAGGGAGCGATCACTTGACTTTTGGCAAAAAAAAAAAAAGAAAACTCCAGATAAGGGATTAAGAAGGGGAATTTAATACATTTGTGTCACATATAAAACAGTCCTGCATCGCTTTGAATGAGAACATGCGGCTGCTCGCTGGCTGCGCGCTGGGACAGGTGGGGGCGTGGGTTAGGGGCCAAAAACTCCGCCCCTTCTGTTCTCTGATTGGTCCGGTCAAAAATCTACCGGAGAAATCGTTGTCTATGGGAGAAGTCCCAGACCCTAGTCCGAAGCGAAGTGAAGGACAAGGGTCTGGTTTTAACCAGGCTAATACTGTCCCAATCATGTGAGTAATATTAAAGGTGACAATCGTGTGTCGTGTACAATACCGTACTGGTAATCTGGTATATATATATTTTTGTTCTCGTGTACAATCTTACTTTGAAAAACCGCGGAAGAGCGAGTCCGCAAAAGTCGAACCACTAAGTAGCGAGGGACTACCGTACTGGAAGTGAGTTTCTTCCATTATGAAATATGATAATGCATAACTGATGCGCTCTCTTCCTGATCCTCTGCAGAACCAGGACTCGGTAAGCTTGGACACGGTCTGTCGTCTTTATGAAGTAGGGCGACATAAATTGGCAGAGGAAGGGGATGATGATCAGGTGAGATTTATTCTGAAATATAATCAAACGCTGATAGATCACCTAACCTGCCCAGAACCGCTCAGGTCCAAGCTTGTTTGGGTACTGTATTTGGTTTTGGATATTTAGTCTTCAGTGTACCGTATTCTTCGTTCTTCCAGGATGATGAAGATCAGGATGACAATGATTCCTCAGACACAGATGATGATGACGACGACGATGATGATGATGTTCTCGATATAGAACCTCTCATTCAGGAACTTGCGGATATTGAGGAACAGGAAAATGAAGAGCGGGAGAACCGGGACAGCGCCGCCTCAACCGCAGATGAAGAGGTATCTGATTTTACCAAACACAGAATGTTTTTGTTGTCGATGTGAAAAGTAAAATAAATCCAAAGTAGAAAGACCTGATGGATAGTGTTTGTCTCAGCTTGTCGAGGTGGGATGAGTTTATTTTATGCATTCTTATAAATACGAAGGATGAAACGTTTACAGACGCTGCCATGGTTTGTTTTTTAAACCAGATACTGTACACTGTTGAGGTGTTTTTTTAAGCCAAAAAAAATAAAAGAATATTTGAGCTTACAGCTGCAAGAAAACAAAATTATGTGAATCAACAAAAGCCACTTGGAAATAATTATCTGAGGTCCATTTTTTTATCTTTTAGTAGACGAATCTCCCGTTGATTTAAGTACCGGTAGACTAAAACTGTGACTGCAGCCAGCCTACAGGGGGCGCTCTTACAGTTTCAGCTTCTTACTGCACGGTGTTCCTGTGTCTAAACATTAATGCATTATATCTTGATTATTTAGTGACATAAATGAAATATAGTTTACAGTATTCATCAGATGAACACAGCTGTTTATTGACTTCATGACTACCGGATGTGTCAGTTTCATGAACTGTGCTTTTCTACAACATTTTTTGACGGGAAGCTTAAAAATACTGTCCTATTTGTATTTACATAAACTTATTGAAATGGTACAGGTCTGAACTGCTATTAATAAGTCAAAGGTTTGGACAGATTTGTGGTTTTCCATGTATGGTAATACAGTAGTTCCTTGTTTATTGCGAGTGTTGGGGACCACGCCCCCCACTCTGTGATAAGTCAAAATCCACAAAGTAGGGATACAGAAGTTCAAGTAAACTTTATTCTCATTACCATCTCATGTGTACATGAAATTTTATATACACAAGTAGTAGTAGCAGTATGTAGTATAATAGTAGTTGTAGTATAGTATTAGTAGTATAGTAGTAGTAGTAGTATAGTAGTAATAGTAGTATAGTAGTAGTATAATAGTAGTAGTAGTGTAGTAGTAGTAGTGGTAGTAGTNACGGTGTTCCTGTGTCTAAACATTAATGCATTATATCTTGATTATTTAGTGACATAAATGAAATATAGTTTACAGTATTCATCAGATGAACACAGCTGTTTATTGACTTCATGACTACCGGATGTGTCAGTTTCATGAACTGTGCTTTTCTACAACATTTTTTGACGGGAAGCTTAAAAATACTGTCCTATTTGTATTTACATAAACTTATTGAAATGGTACAGGTCTGAACTGCTATTAATAAGTCAAAGGTTTGGACAGATTTGTGGTTTTCCATGTATGGTAATACAGTAGTTCCTTGTTTATTGCGAGTGTTGGGGACCACGCCCCCCACTCTGTGATAAGTCAAAATCCACAAAGTAGGGATACAGAAGTTCAAGTAAACTTTATTCTCATTACCATCTCATGTGTACATGAAATTTTATATACACAAGTAGTAGTAGCAGTAGTATAATAGTAGTTGTAGTATAGTATTAGTAGTATAGTAGTAGTATAGTAGTAATAGTATAGTAGTAGTAGTGTAGTAGTAGTAGTGGTAGTAGTATAATAGTAGTAGTAGTATAGTAGTAGTAGTAGTACCGGTAGTAGTAGTATATTAGTATAGTAGTAGTAGTATAGTAGTAATAGTAGTAGTATAGTAGTAGTAGCTGTAGTATAAAAGGGGGCACATCTAGCCACATTTTAGGACAGAATATTAACAAAGTCACATAGCTTTCAGAGTTTAATAAACAATGATAAATTACAAAATTGAAAAACAAGGGCACATTGCAACTTTTTAGTGTACTGTAATCTATAAAAGAAAGAGCTGCCTGGTTTTCTACACTTGCAGTGGAGCTGAAGATGGTCCATTCAGAAAAGCAGAGCCGCATCAAACTTTAACATGGAACTGCAGAAAAAAAACAAAAGCAAAAATTGAAATGTTAATGCATGTCACCATGAGAAAAGCCTACTGAGACTAACTGACCACCAACATTTATACCTATATCTGTGTTTGTGTCTTACCCCAAAATTACACCACACGCGTTGCGGTTCCGCCCCGCTCCGGTCCGACCTCCGCAGCAAATACGCACCCTTTATAATCAATGACAGAATTTACACTGGCTCCGCACGGCGGCGGTGAGCTGCGGAGAGCGGACGGCAGTCCGTCAAAATTAGAAATTTTTCTATTTCTGCCGGACGCCGGAGCTGTGCCGGAGTCAACTTTTGAAGATTACGTCGCACCAACAGGAAAAGGAACGAGCACAACTTCCGTATTTACAAAATAAAATCACCACGGGCGGACTAATCCTAGCTCTATACGGATTTATTTGTACAAAAATGCTGTCAAACTATCATTTATGACTATTCTATGACTAAACTATTATATTTATGACTATGACTACGCCTACAAACGCAATACAAGAAATAAATAAATAAAAAAGTATTTTATTCTGAAATGTAAACATCACTTCCTGTTGCTCAAACCATGTAGCTCATTTACGAGAGAAGATCAAGGCAGCAGTCTCTCTACAGTTGTTCTCCTTCTTCCACCGAATGAATTGTTTTGTTCTGACTTACTTATTTATCACTTGATTTATCGCGCGATCTCGCACGTGTCTCGGAGCGGCGCATCCAGGCGGACCTGAGCGGAGCGGAGGCAGTGGGCTTTGGACTCGCTCAGCTGCGACCTGCGGACCGGAGCGGGGCGGAGCCGCGTGTGGTGTATTTTGGGGTTTAGTGTATTTTGTAAGTATACCTAGTATACAGTATACATTTTCTTCAATCTTTCCTCTTCTTTTTTTCTTGTCAGTCCGTTTCTCTTTTTTCCTCATTGTCTCATCTTCTCTGTGTTGAGTGGAGGCCAATGTCTCTTATTTATTTCAGTCTCTTGCCTTTCTTTTTTCCCCCAAACTGAATCTAAGATTATTATCCAAAATCTTCTTTTCCAGCATGGTGATTTAACCGTTTAAAAACAAACGTCCAACTTTTAAGCATTTTTGCTATTTTTGTTCTCTTCTGTTCACAGCAGCAGTTTTCTGTTGGTCATGTCTCGAAAAATGTAAATAACCTCACTGTGAATGATTGGCACATCCTTCTCGAATGACTTTTAAAAAAATTAAAATCACAATTTTTTGTCCCATGAAGTGAAGAAATTATTTGCAAAACAAACATTTGCGCATGTCAGAAGTCTTTGCTTGCTATTCTAAGTTTTTGTTTGTCATCAAAGTTTTGCTTGCGATTCTCACGTGACGTCGTGAGCAGAGCCTAAAATAGCAAAAAAAGATTTCTGATGTGTGCAAATAAGTTTGTTTTGCAAATAGCTTTTTAAGTTCACGAGAGAAAAATTAGTTATTTAATTTAAAAAACAATGTTTTTTTAAACAAAAGTTTTTGTAAAAAAAATAATAATTACAATTCCAAAAGTTTTGATTACAATTTTATTTTACTTAACTGAGGTTTTTTTTTTTTCCGTTGAATAATTGTGAAACAAATTTAACTCCATACTCTGCGAACCAGACCCTAAACGTACTTAAAGTCTGGATAGAGTTTTTTCCCCTTCATTTGTACGCTTTTATTGGACAGAAGCAACTTGATTGGTTATTACATACATTATATCTATTATGGTAGTTCAGGGTGAGTTATTTTTAATTCTAAATGAATATTCTTGTTGGACTTTTATTTAAGTGCTATTCTCCTTCAAGCTACATTTACCTAACGCTAGAATAAATGCAATGTACATTATGCAGCAAAGGAAGTTAGAAGATTGGACATATATCCATTATGGAGAGATGATAGGTTTTGGATGGGCGATGTGCTCCCTATTGCATAAGCCAGGGATGTCAAAGTCAAATACATGGAGGGCCAAAAAAACAAATTTGCTACAAGCGAAGGGCCGGACTGGTTCAATGTTTATTTTAAGGGGGTGATATAAGATTTTTTTTCTTCTTTCTGCACTCTTTTCTTTCAATGTTTTCTTTTTGATTAATTTGTTTTATTTTGTCTCTTTTAAATGAATGAATAAATGTAATGAATAAAATATAAAATAGCTTTACATCTGCTAAGTTCTTGGCATAAATCAACACAGACATGTTCCTGCCTTTAGTATTTTACATTGTTTTATAATGTAACTGTTTATGTTTCGTTTTTTTTTAATACAGTTTTCTTATGATTTTTAATTAATATGCTTTTTTATGATTGTTTACTGTTGGTTGCAAGTATCAAGCTGCAAAATCCTTCATTTTCTACAGCTGATGGCTGTTGGTCATTAATTATGATGAAGTTTAGCAACTTCTCTGTGAACATTTGAGCTCCGTGGCTTCAGCGGTGTGTTTTTATTGTTCAATCCGGGGCGGGCGCTCTGATTTCGGTCAGCCGCTCTCAGCCTGTCCCTCCTACGAGACGGTCAGACAGCGGGTCGGACTGGACGCAGCTGAACTCCCTGTTTCGGTTCAGCGAGAGTGGCGTCCCGCTGAAGCCCCAGAGCTCGAATGTCCAACGTAAAACTAACTTGACCGCAGTTTAATGTGGCGCAATGGACTCTACAGACATTGCACGTTGTTGTCTTGTGGTGTTTAGTGTAAAATACTTCCACACAGCGGACATGTTACGATGAAAAGTTGGCTAGCTGTTAGCTAAAGTGCTACCCACTCAATCCTCATGCTGGCTGCAAACTGAAAGAGATTTCCTGAATGTGAGGCAGGCAGGTCTTATTACTCTGGGTTCTTGAGACATGACTCTGGATCGGATTGGCCCCACCTCTACTACTACTTTTGCATTGTGGGGAATGTAGTGTTGGTACGTGACCGGAGGGCTTATTATGTTGTTTTTCTTGCAAAATACAAATAATAATAAAATAATTTTAGTACATGTTGTTATGTGTCAGAGGAGGGCTTAGGAATAGGAAATAATAAAAAATAAAATTTTGACCAAAACGGCACTTGGGGGCAAGGAGCAAAAGGGGCAGGTGCTCAAGCCCCACTAGCCCCTTCCTCTGCATGTCCCTGGTAGTGGTATACTGTAGTAGTAGAATAGAAGAATAGAATAGAATATATCTTTATTGACCTTGACATTGCACGGGGCACAAAGACAACGTAATTGATTACGCACATTCATCATAGGATAGGGACGAGCGCACGAAGTCGCAGCAGTATACAAACCGTGCCACCACAATCAACAGATATGGAAAAGGGAATGACACAAAACAGGTAAGAACTTGGTATTCAAAAAAAGAATCTATCACAATTTGCCAATAGACACTCCATGATAAAGTCCAAAAAAACTCTACCAGCTTAGCACATTTAGACGGGACAAGATGCATTTATGACGGCAGGCGGGAGGAACAGTCTGTGTGTATCACTCCCAGATAAGAACAGTTCGCTGGTCTCAGAGCTCGGCTCCAACCGAGAACGCACACACAGAAACCTCTGGGGGGAGGGGGGGAGGGCAGCGGGTCCCTTCAGCCTCCCAGCTCAGGAGAAGATTTGTAGACAGCCTTCAGTCCAAGGCCAGAGGCCAGATTAGATTTGTTGCTTTATTTTTCCACTCAGACCACAGTGTTCTTTTTACTGCAGTCTTCTAGTCCAGGTGCTGCTTCTGGGTCCAAATCGCCGAATCGAGTCAGGTTCCGAGCTAAAAAGATCCTTCCGTATGTGCCCTGTTTGAATCCGAGCGGCTGTAAACGAGTCCCACACACCGCAGGTCCGCGGCAGCCACCGCTTCTCCCCACCGTGTGGTTCAGCCCGCACAACAGCTGGGAAGGTCATTCAAAGCCTGGATCAAAGCATTTTTGCTGAGCAGGAAGTCTCGCCAGCACGCCGAACGCGGCGGTCCCCTCAGCCTTCAGTGGCAGGAGCCACCAGTATCCCAATAATCCACAGAGATTCCACGTCCCCGACAGAATGAGCGGACAGTTACATTAGCCTGCTCATCGAGTCCATAATGTAGCTCACCGCATGCGTGTCGAAAGGGCGCTCTGGCTCTCCCTGGCCAGTGCGCTTCGCGGAAATTTTTGTTATCGATAGTATCGATAGATGAAATGGCCCAGAAAACAGTCCACGCACATAAATCCATTCCAAATTGGTTCGAGCGAGCGCTGAAGAGTTATAGATGAGACAAATGCAGAAGCAGGGGGGGTAAAACCAGGAGCAAAAGGAGATGCGACCAGCCCTGCCGAGAGCGGAAGTAAGAAAGTAATAGTAATAGTGGTAGTAATAGTAGTAGTAGTATAGTAGTAATAGTAATAGTGGTAGTAATAGTAGTAGTAGTAGTAATGGTAGTAGTAATAGTAGTAGTAGTGGTAGTAGTAGTGGTAGTAGTAGTGGTGGTAGTAGTAGTAGTAGTAGCAGTAGTAGTAGTAGTAGTAGTAGTATAGTAGTAGTAATAGTAGTAATAATAGTAGTAGTAGCATAGTGGTAATAGTAATAGTAGTAGTAATATAGTAGTAATAGTAGTAGTAGTAGTAATATAGTAGTAATAGTAGTAGTGGTATAGTAGTAGTAGTAATAGTAGTAATGTAGTAGTAGTATAGTAGTAGTAATAGTAGTAGTATAGTAGTAGTAGTAGTAGTAGTAGTAGTAGTAGTAGTATAGTAGTAATAGTAGTAGTAGTATAGTAGTAGTAATAGTAGTAATGTAGTAGTAGTAGTATAGTAGTAGTAATAGTAGTAGTATAGTAGTAGTAGTAGTATAGTGGTAGTAATAGTAATAGTAGTAGTAGCATAGTCATATTCTCCACTGGTGATCGAGCTCTTTGAGTGACAGCTGACTTTCTCCTCCTTTTAAAACTCTAAATAAATATTTTTGTTCACTTTTGTTAACAAATATATTTATTTACGCTGTTACAGTACAGTATTTAAATTTAAACTGTTTATTTACACAGAAGGAGGGAGATTGGAAGTGATGAGCATGAGTGTGATTGCAGTAGAGAAGTAGGCGTGGCAGAGAGCGGAGATCATGACCACATTGCTGCAGGAGGGAGCTTCTCCCTGCACCTGTAATAATAATAATAATAATAATGAATTCAATTTATAACGCACTTTTCATTAATGAAAATCTCATTGGGCTGCACACAGGTGCAGGAGGTGCTAAATTATTTTAAATAATTAATTTTAAATAAACAATCCATGCCGCTCATCCATCAATCAGCCAGTTGTGTGTCATGTCCAATCTTACTTTGAAAAAACGCAAAAGAGCGAATCCGTGAAAGTTGAACATTGAAGTCGCAAGCGACTACTGTAATTACTTTTGTCACATGGCTGAGCTTTTTCGAGTTGCAGCTGAAGCGTCTGCACTTTCACTCAGTGTTGTAACAAAACATGGCTGACACATGCTCTCTCACTTGTTACTTCAGATAAGTAGCCATAGGTGACGTTGGAAAAGTTCTGTTCATAAAATATACAGTAGTCAGGTTTATTCATTATTATTTGTTAAAAAAAATATCCATGAAGTCTGTTTTCCCCTCCAGATTGCAGCTCTTCTCGGGAGCAGCAGCAGCAGCAGCAGCGAAGACGGTGATGAAGATGATCACGATGACTCTGAAGATTCAGGTCGAGGTGATAACGAATGTAAGTTACGGAAGTTGTTTTTGGCTTGTTGCACTAAACTAATGGTGAAAACATCAGTTTACGTTATTTTATAGAGGTTGTTTTTAAACGAGTTTCGTGTCTTCTACTAAATAATTATATTTAATTAAATTTAACTTACCAGTAGTTTTAGTTCAAGCAGTGTTTTAGTGTTTTAACCTCCCATACAATAAGAATTATAGATTGGGCATCTGTCTTTAACATTACAGCTTTATTATTGTGCTTTAATTGTAATGCTGCTCTTTAAACAAGATTTTTTTAATGCGTCAACTTCTCTGTTAATTATTTTTTAGTTTGAACGTCAGTCGAAGTCAGCCAAGTTATCAAAGTTTAAAACAGACAAGCTTGTATAAAAGCTGAAGCAGAGGTGAGGAAACCCAATAGGGTAATTTTAAATTGAACTTTTCCTTGATTGTTTTGTTCAAGCTTTCCTATCCTGAATGTTTTAGATGTCTTTTAGGCAAAGTTTCCAGACTATTGAGCGCACCTGACCATAAGCATTTGACATTTGTATTTGTTATAATATTTTTATTTGCGATGATAATGAATATGCAATCAAGTATCAAGTTGAGTTTATTTGTCATATGCATGGTTAACTCAGGGTTAACAGTACAATGAAATGCTTAGGACGAGAGCAACCGATTTGACTCGCTAAAAAATAAAGAACAAACCAACAAGAAAATACAAAAAGCATGCAATAAGGGTACACAAAAAAAGTACCAAAAAATAAAAAAGTAATTTAAAAGATTTACAATGTCCTAAAGAGAGAGATTGAGCAACAACATGGTAGAATATAATGGTGCAGAAGGATTGCTTTGAATAAATAAGTATTTCGAGGTAGTAATATAAGCTAAAATGCACATGGTATATAAAAATACACACGCACACACACACACACACACACATACA
>JBBPBX010026973.1:26393-37658 GCA_038048925.1 Garcialebias charrua
TTTAGAATATTCTGGTTTAGGTCTTGTTTTGTTCCCAGTGTTTCTTGTGCCAGATTCATTCTCTCCAGTGTGTTTCCCAGTCAGCCACCTCACCTGTCCCTGATCAGAGTCTCAGGTGTTTCCACCTCTCACCAGCTGATAGCCTACTGTATCATTGTGACCTCTTCACTGTCGGCTCATTGTTCTGAAAACCCTTCAGACATGTCAGTCCTCCTTGTTGTTTCCCTCAGCCGGTTGTGTTTCTGTTTCTCTCGTGTTTATGGAAGTTTTGCTGCAACTTTTGTTTTTGTTTATTAATAAATCCATCATTATTTTACTTCCTGCTCTGTCCTGCACTTCACCTTGACAAGCCCAATGCAGCTCCAGCCTGCTCTGATGCATGCTCAATAATCCAGGTAGAAAAATCTAAAAAAAAGCTAAGTCTAGTCCTCTGGACATTCAAAAACTAAAACAAAACAAAAAAAATGGTAGAAACATTTTGTCTTTTGTCCGAAAGACTTCCTCAGTCTGAGCTGCTGTGTTCAGCTCAGTCTTATAAATAGCACCCTCTCACAGTGGATCAACCAGTTGGCTGATGACAGCCGAAACCAGCTGCTCACATGATCAAGGAGGACCATCAGCCTAACGATGGATCGTTAGCACCCTGATGGTTGTTTGCTATTCACAGAGGGCTGAGTGATACTAGCAATAACAGCATTGTAAGAGGGGGACAGTTGAACCCGGAGGCCTCCACCTCTGTTTAAAGGACAACACCCACCGTGACAGTAACAATTCACCATATTGGACAATTACTGTAGTAGAATATGATGTCTATTTACATTTTTGCATTTGGGCCAGGCGATCATAAAAACAAAACAAAAAAACAACGGATTCCCGGAAACCTCCGGAAACTCCGCTGAAGATTGCAGAAGTCTGGAGTGACATTAATACAGGCTCCTCTCAGAAGGCAGGAGTGAGTTCGCGATGGAGGTTTATGAGAGTGAGAGCCGCGGATCCGCGCTCAGAATATGATCGACATGAGTGTGCGACCTGAAGGGGTTTCTCATTAGGTGTTCAAATGACCAGTCTCTCTTAGAAAAATGATGAAGATTTATTGACAGACACACAGGTTACAGGTTAACAGAGTTACAGCATGAATAAGCAATTCTTTGTGCACAGAGAATTGTGAGCATTTTGACAGACCTTTCCTCGGCGAGGTTCTTCAAAGAATGCTGCTGATATCTGAGATGTTTGGATCTCTTCAAGCTGCAGTTTGAGCTTCTCTGGTCTCTGATTGGCTCAGAGCACTGATAAGGAGTCCTGGAGCCTCTCGTGCTTGTCAGTTCTATGACCTTGTAGACAGGGACGTGCAGAGACCACTAAAGGGGCAGGTGCTCAAAAAAAAAAGGGGGGCACATCTAACCGCATTTTAGGACAGAATATTAACAAAGTCACATAGCTTTCAGAGTTAAATAAACAATGATAAATTACAAAATTGTGAGATATACTGTCAAAGCTTAGGAAAACCTCTACATAGAACATACAACTATCCATATGTAAAATATTTTATTAGTAATTTCTTTCTGCAGGTCTACTTTGTTATAGGAAAGTATTGCAATATTCAAACCTGCGATTTAGCAAGATATGTAAATCAGAGCTACACCACCAGATATATTTTGTCTTTACAGAATTACACTATTAAAAATATAAACAAGGGCACAATGCAACTTTTTAGTGTACTGTAATCTATAAAAGAAAGAGCTGCCTGGTTTGCTACACTTGCAGTGGAGATGAAGATGGTCCATTCAGAAAAGCAGAGCTGCATCAAACTTTAATGTGGAACTGCAGAAGAAAACTAAACAAAAGCAAAAATTGAATTGTTAATGCATATCACCATGAGAAAAGCCTACTGAGACTAACTGACCACCAAAATTTAGACCTATATCTCTATTTGTGTCTTAGTGTATTTGTAAGTACCTATATACATTTTCTTCAATCTTTCCTCTTCTTTTTTTCTTGTCAGTTTCTCTTTTTTCCTCATTGTCTCATCTTCTCTGTGTTGAGTGGAGGCCAATGTCTCTTATTTATTTCGGTCTCTTGCCTTTCTTTTTTCCCCCAAACTGAATCTAAGATCCAAAATCTTCTTTTCCATCATGGTGAACTGTTTAAAAACAAACTTCCAACTTTTAAGCATTTTTGCTATTTTTGTTCTCTTCTTATTTATTTATTTCAGATTTAAAACACAAAGACAATTTACAAAAACATTAAAGAAAAAAAACAAGATTTGCTTGCTAATCTAAGTTTTGTTTGTCATTCAAAGTTGCGATTCTCACATGACGTCGTGGGCAAAGCCTAAAATCGCAACAAAAGATTTCTGTTGTGCAAATAAAGGTTTATGCTTTGCAAATAACTTTTTAAGTTCACGAGAGAAAAATTAGCTAATTTAAAAAAAAGTTTTTAAACAAAAGTTTTTGCTTTAAAAAAAATGAAATCATTACAATTCCAAAAGTTTTGATTACAATTTTATTTTACTTAACTGAGGTTAGTTTTTTTCATTGACTAATTGTGAAACAAATTTAACTCCATACTCTGCGAACCAGACCCTAAACTAGTCTGGATAGAGTTTTTCCCCTTCATTTGTACGCTTTTATTGGACAGGAGCAACTTGATTGGTTATTACATTTATCTATTATGGTAGTTCAGGGTGAGTTATTTTTAATTCTAAATGAATATTCTTGTTGGACTTTTATTTAAGTGCTATTTTCCTTCAAGATACATTTACCTAACGCTAGAATAAATGCAATGTACATTATGCAGCAAAGGAAGTTAGAAGATCGGACATATATCCATTATGGAGAGATGATAGGTTTTGGACGGGCGATGTGCTCCCTATTGCATAAGCCAGGGGTGTCAAAGTCAAATACATGGAGGGCCAAAAAAACTAATTTGCTACAAGCCAATGGCCGGACTGGTTCAATGTTTATTTTAAGGGGGTGATATAAGATTTTTTTTCTTCTTCTTTTTGCACTCTTTTCATTCAATGTTTTCTTTTTTATTAATTTGTTTTATTTTGTCTCTTTTAAATGAATGAATAAATGGATTAAATAAAATATTAAATAGCTTTACATCTGTTAAGTTCTTGGCATAAACCAACACAGACAGACATGTTCCTGCTTTTAGTATTTTACATTGTTTTATAATGTAGCTGTTTATGTTTCATTTTTTTAACATAGTTTTCTTGTGATTTTTAATTAATATGCTTTTTTATGATTGTTTACTGTTGGCTGCAAGTATCAAGCTGCGAAATCCTTCATTTTCTACAGCTGATAGCTGTTGGTCATTAATTATGATGAAGTTTAGCAACTTCTCGGTGAACATTTGAGCTCCGTGGCTTCAGCGGTGTGTTTTTCTTGTTCAATCCGGGGCGGGGGCTCTGATTTTGGTCAGCCGCTCTCCGCCTGTCCGTCCTACGAGACGGTCAGACAGCGGGTCGGACTGGACGCAGCTGGCCGCGGTCGGTCTCCCTGTTTCGGTTCAGCGAGAGTGGCGTCCCGCTGAAGCCCCGGAGCTCGAATGTCCAACATAAAACTAACTTGACCGCAGTTTAATGTGGCGCTATGGCTCTGCAGACATTGCACATTGCTGTCTTGTGGTGTTTAGTGTAAAATACTTCCACACAGCGGACATGTTACGATGAAAAGTTGGCTAGTTGTTAGCTAAAGTGCTACTCACTCAGTCCACACGCTGTAGCTGGCTGCAAACTGAAAGGGATTTGCTGAATAGTAGTAGTAGGGGTGGGGCCAGCTCCCCCACTGACCCTAATGTGAATGTGAGGCAGGTCTTATTACTCTGGGTTCATGAGACACGACTCCAGATCGGATTGGCCCCACCCCTACTACTACTGTTGCATTGTGGGGAATGTAGTGTTGGTACGTGACCGGAGGGCTTATTATGTTGTTTTTCTTGCAAAATACAAAAATAATAATAATAAAATAAAATAAATAATTTTAGTACGTTATTATGTGTCAGAGGAGGGCTTAGGAATAGGAAATAAAAAAAAAAAAAAAATTTGACCAAAAGGGCACTTGGGGGCAAGGAGCAAAAGGGGCAGGTGCTCAAGCCCCCATAGCCCCCCCCCCTCTGCACGTCCCTGNTCTGCTATCCCCCTCCCCTCAGGTCAAGAGTCTCAGGCCCTGTACTGTACACACGTAGCCTGGTGTTTGAAAAACGAATATCTGCGCAAAAAAAACCCATCTCCGTACATACATGTTCGGATATTTAAAATGCTCGTCTACATGTCCCCGTTTATTTTCTTCGCAGAGCGTTGTAATGAATATGCCGAACCCATAGGTGGCAGTGTAGTGCAGTCACAACCTTTCAAAGCAAACCACAACTTCCTGTTATTATTTCTTTTTTTCCCATTCATTTGTGTAAATGCGAGGTTGAACTACTATTAAATGCCGTGTTGGAGTACAAAGTTAATAAAACGCAGGAAAATGCCGACTGGGAATCATGTCCGACTGGGAATCATGTCAGAGCAGGTATGTTGACATTTTAGCGCTTTTTTTAGAGCATTATGTGACGTCAGCGCCGCACGAGCTGCCACAGAAATACGCAAATCTACGGTTCTGAAAGTCCATACCCAAACCCGAAAGCAGAGAATTCTCAAATCTCCACTTTGGTAGGAGTTTTTTTATTATTCGTTTATAGTTACATAATCCGGAGTTCACGTGTGGATGAAAGGCCAAACTGCATAATAAACTATTGGGTTTTACTGATATCCGGCTCCGTGTGTACAGGGCCTCAAGCTCTGTTTATACTTCATGCAAGACGTGCGGCTGCGGCCCAGCGATGACGTAACTGCGTGTGTCACCGACCGCATTGAGTGTTTATACTCGGAAAAGACGTGGGGGATACATGATAGTAATCCCTCCCTCTTCCTTCCCACTGCATACGTCCCCGCTCCGGACCTGAATTCTCCGCTTGGTCTTTGCAAACCGGTCACGGAGAGCCCGCCACCGTTTGCGGCAGACAGCCTCCTCGGTTTGCAATGTCTGCGCAATCTCCCTCCATGAAATTTTAGCCATTTGGCAATCCTTGTACTCCGCAGTAGATGAGTCATACAGGTGGTTGTACCTCCGGACCGCCTCGGCGAGTTTCTCTTCAGAACTATCCATGTCAAATCAAAAACAAAAACCGGCTTCTGGAAAAGTAGCGGGTAGCGGGTAGTGGTGTGATACACCATATATTGACATCCAAAAAAAAAACGCCCACAAACTTTGAACCAATCACACGCTCCGAGCCGCATCCTCCGCATCTCGCAGTGCTGACTGGGGGCAATATATAGGACGGCTGTCACCGGGGGATCGCGGCGGGAGTGCAGACGGAAGTTGCACAACTTTTTTCACTCAACGGGGGGTAAAAGACGTGCGACAAGAAATATAAACCAGCCTTAAGTGTCATCCTCGACACAACTCTCTCCTTCACCTCAGACATCAACGATGTTACTCGGTCTGCCTATTTCTACCTCCCGGTTAAATCACGTATTATCTTCAAAATTCTACTTCTCACATTCAAAACTATCCACAACCTTGCCCCTCCTTATCTATATGAGCTCCTACAAATCTCCATCCCATGACGCTCTCTCAGATCTTCCTTTTCGCTACATCTCCATCTGCCCTCTGCCCGCCTCTCCACCATGGGGAGCAGGGCCTTCACCTGCTCTGCCCCTCACCTCTGGAACGTATAATGTATAAGTATGTAAATGAACAAATACATTAGAACATGACAGCATACGAAGACTCAGAACCTAAAATATATAATGTTGAAGATGTAATTGATGCAAATTTTTTCCCTGTAATAAAAGATAGCGAATATTATAATGAAGAGCAATTTAATGACATCAATATAACAAATGGGGTTCTCTCTATTATTCACTTTAATAGCAGAAGTATAAATGCAAATATATCCAAAATAACAGATTACTTAAAACAATTAAATAGAACTATTACGATAATAGCACTGTCAGAGACATGGCTTAATGATGAAAACACAAATAATATTCACATCGAAGGGTATGAATTATTTCATATGAACAGAAATAATAAAAGAGGTGGTGGAGTCGCTCTATTTGTTAATAATGAAATCAAATGTAAATTAAACAGTGAAATGTCAATAATTGTTGATAATATTATGGAAATGATAACAATAGAAATAATAAACAAAAACGATAAAAACATAATAATAAGTTGTGTATATAGATCACCAGGATCAAATATAGAAATATTCACTGATAAAATCTTGGAGCTATTGGAGAAGAGTTTTAATAAAAAAGTTTTTTTGTGTGGAGACTTTAACATTGATATGGGAAATAAAACAGATTCAAATAACACCAGTATATTTATAAACTCTATGTACAGTTTAAATATGTATCCGTTGATATCAAAGCCAACAAGAATTACAACTCATAGTGCCACAATAATTGATAATATTTTCACAAATATAACAAATGGGGATGTGATAGGTGGTATTTTAACGACCGACTTAAGTGATCATTTACCAGTTTTCACAATCTATAAAAATGATCAAAGCATCACAAAAGCAGTTACAAAGAAGAAAAAGATCATAAACACATCAAAAAAAGTTTTGGAAAAATTGAAAGAGGATCTAGATAAACAAGACTGGAATGATGTGTATGTTGAAGATGTGAACAGATCATATGATGAGTTTATGAATATCTTGGAAGCTCTGTATGAAAAGAATTGTGTACAAACAAATTATACAAAGAGAAATATCGTTGACCAACCATGGATGACAAAAGGGTTGAGAAATGCTTGTAAAAAAAAGAATTATTTGTATTCATGTTTCTTGAAATTGCGAAGTCAGAACGCTGAAGAAAAATATAAAAAGTATAAAAATAAATTAGTAGGGATTATAAGGAAACATAAGAAAGAATATTATAGTAAATTATTAGATAAAAGTAATGGTGATATGAAAGCAACATGGCGAGTAATGAATAGTGTTCTGAAGAATCATAAAGCAAAAACTGGTATTTCAAAATATTTTGTAAAAGACAACGATGAAGTTCACGATGAAAATGAAATTGTAAATGGTTTTAATCAATATTTTGTGAATGTTGGATCAAGCCTTGCAGCTAAAATACCAAAAGTAGATAATAATGTGAGCCATTCAATTACAGGTTGTGCAAACAGTATTCTTCTAAATGGAACTAACAAAGAGGAAATAATGAATGTAGTAAAAAATCTTACAGACAAGAGATCAAAAGACTGGGTGGACATGGATATGATGTTTGTAAAGGACATAATGAGCCATGTTATTGAGCCGTTTACATATATATGTAATTTATCATTTTCAACAGGAATATTTCCAGATAACATGAAAGTAGCTAAGGTAGTTCCTCTTTTTAAAAATGGTGATAAATGTGTGTACAACAATTATAGACCTACTGTATATCCTTGTTACCACAGTTTTCAAAAATTCTTGAAAAACTTTTTGTAAACAGACTAGATCAATTTATAGATAAACAAAATATTCTAAGCAACAGTCAGTATGGGTTCAGAGCAAAAAACTCTACATCAATGGCTCTCATGGAATTAATGGAACAAATAACTACTGCTGTCGATCAAAAACAATATTGTATCAGTATTTTTGTTGATTTAAAAAAAGCATTCGATACTATTGATCACACCATTCTCCTTGAAAAATTGAACAAATATGGTATTAGAGGACCAGCATTACAGTGGGTATCTAGCTATTTAAAAGATAGGAAACAATTTGTACAAATAAATGATGTAAGATCTGACCTCTGTAATATCACATGTGGAGTTCCCCAAGGCTCTGTACTTGGACCAAAGCTATTTATTTTATATGTGAATGACTTGGTAAATGTGTCAGGACTCCTTAAATGTGTACTTTTTGCTGATGATACCACATTTTTCTGTTTAGGTGAAGATATAGAACAAATGTTGGAATTGATAAAGACAGAATTTGTCAAGATACAAACTTGGTTTAAAATAAATAAATTATCATTAAATCTAGAAAAAACTAATTACATGATATTCAGTAATAAAAAGAAAACTGTTGATGTTCCACTCAAAATTGAGGGTGTTGAGATTTGTAGAGTGAGTGAGGTGAAGTTTTTGGGTGTTATCATTGATGACAAACTGACATGGAAACAACACATAAATTCTGTAAGAATAAAAATAGCTAAATCGATTGCAGTACTGTACAAAGTCAGAGACCTATTGAATGATAAAGCTCTGTATTTGTTGTATAACACAATCATTGTTCCACACTTAATCTATTGTATTGATGTTTGGGGGAAAGCGTGTAAAACAATCACAAAGCCTATTTTTGTATTACAGAAAAGAGCTGTAAGAATTATCACTAGAAAACATTACTGTCATCCATCTAGTACATTATTTTATCAACTGAAGTTATTGAAGTTCCATGATTTGGTAGATTATAATATTTTATCAGTTATGTATAGGGCTCAGAATAACGCATTACCTTTAAATATCCAAATGCATTTTGTTAAAAGACAAAGTTGTTATAACCTTAAGGGAACAGAGATGTTTATAAAACCACAATTCAGAACTAGTTTGAAGGGACGTTCTACCTCAATCCAGGGAATTAGATTATGGAATGGCTTGGAGAATGAAGTTAAAAATGCCAAGTCAATGTTTACATTTAAGAAAATGATCAAAATGAATTTGTTAAAAATATATATATAAAATGACGTATTGTGTATTGTATTAGTTAGAAAATTAGAAAGAGTTAGTCATTTTGTACTGTTGGTGGAAGATTATTATTGTTTAATCTGATTGTTTGAAAAAAGGGGCAGATATAATAAGATTTATTCTTCTTTCTGCTACCTTTCATTTTTTTATATTTTGTACATTATCATTTATGGGATTGTCTTGTATTGTGTTTCTTTTGTAAAAAAATGAACAAATTTAATAAACATAAACATAATTATATATATATATATATATATATATATATATATATATATATATATATATACATATATATATATATATATATATATATATATATATATATACAGGAAACCCTCGAGGTACGACACCTGCGACCTACGGCAACTCAGACTTACGATTTTATCATATTTAATAAAAATATGATTAAAAAAAAAAAAATATTATTATTTTTTTTTGTGTGTTTAAAAGTTATTAATTTCATGTGTATAGCACTTTGTTGCAGCTGTGGTTGTTTTAAATGGCTTTATAAATAAAGTATAATTATTAATTTTACGTTTTGATTAGAAATTTATCGTATTTACGCAACTTCCGGTCGTTTCCGCTCGCCACTTCCGGTCGCCATTTTACAACTGTACTGCAATGGAGCTCCAGAGGCTACTGTCAGCTGGCTCCGTGTGCCCGATCAGGGTTGCCTCATACGGATAAATTAGCTGGAAACACTCGGTCAACTCTGTGGACGTCTCAGGTCCGGAGGAGCAGCCGCGGATCGCCCCGCGATCGGCGGCCACAACGCCGCCCGACATGCTAACGACAGCAGCTAACAAAGCAGCTAACACAGGCGAAGACACCGAGCCGACATGCCGTGGAGGGTCCATCTGCGGCCGGGAGCTCGCCGCAAATGTCCGCCTGGCAGTCGGGGCCACCGGCTCAAAGTAAGACATTATATTTTTTATTTATTGTGCAGTTCTGTGCGTGTTTATGGCCTTAGTATGTCTGCTTGTTCAGTCTCATGCCATTAAATATGTGTGCGGCGCTCCGTTAGCGGTATAACCGCGACCTATGTCAGAAACGCGGACCTACGACAGGCATGTGTTTTTGGTCCGCGAGGTACGACAAAATCGACCTAAGTCACACACGTAGGTCCCTATCCCTGACGTAACTCGAGGGGTTGCTGTATATATATATATATATATATATATATATATATATATATATATATATATATATATATATATATATATATATATATATGTGTGTGTGACACACACGGCTTAGAGCTCCTGGGAAGTCCCTCCCATTGCAGTATACGTCACTACACGGGTTTCTTCCTGCCAGAGTCTCCACTCCGTCCCTGCATCCGCTGTTTAGCTTCAAACCCACCATGAAGGAAGCGCCACATTTTTCAGCAGACAGACTCCTCCATACAGTGTCTGAATGATCTCCATCCAGGAGTTATTGGCCAATTGACTTTTGTAATGCGTTTAAAGAGTCGAACAGATGAATGTCCAAGTGCATTCCCACATTGAAGAACATGGCCACAAACTTCTGACCAGTCACACAATACTTGACACATTCAACCTTGAGCCCAGGCCTTATGTTGAGAAGGGGTGGAGTTTACTTTGAGTAAAAATGATGTCATTTTCATCATGCAACTCGATGAGAGCCGATTTTGCCTCTTTGGATGGAGTATGCAGGATTTTTTTGCCAACGCCGATGTTTCGGCAATCATCTGAAAAGCTACTGTTTGTGGCAGGAGTCCTGCCGGCTGCACGTGTTGCTGGCTCGAAATAAACCTGTTTGCTTGTCCAGCTGAGCTCACCTGCCTCAGCGTGGCTCCTAGAAAATGAAGTGACATGTAGAAAGAAGAGGAAGAACCACAGTCTTCCAATTTTAAACAATTCTTGAATGTTGAGCCTCAGATTCTAAAAAACTGGTTATTAAAACATGAGGTAAAAAAAAACAACAACCTCAGATAAACTTCTCCTGGCTGAAGTGTTTCAATCTGAATGTAGTTTAATGGCAATTAATCTTTGGCCACCCTCCAATCATTCGAGGAAACAATACTTTTAAGCAAAATACAAACAAAAAAGCAGTTTCTTCAAATGACCAAGATTAATTTATTTAGTATCAAAAGCCTTTGAAGTTATGGCTACATGTCTTTTCCTCAGCGTGATTTCTTTGTACTTGTATATTCTTTATCAAAGTGACGCTTAGCTGGAAATTAGAGAAGTTGTTGGAGTCTCTTAGATAATCTGAACTTACCTTGAAGCAGGTCTGATTGAAGCAGCTCTGATCACAGAGGACTGAGCTCTTAAACACCTCAGAGACCATTTTTTACATCCACAGAAACATGAATTAGTTTTACAAACTATGTACAAACAGCAAACAACAGACCTCACACGTAATGCTAGTAAATAGCTTTGATCACTTTCATCTTTAAATCACTTCTTGGTCTGCTGCCCTCATACATCTCCTCCTACATGTCTTTGCGTGAGTGCAGCTACAGCGTGCGCTCTCAGGACATGATTACCTGCAGTGTTCTGTC
>JBBPBX010026974.1:0-37658 GCA_038048925.1 Garcialebias charrua
CTGGACCATAACTTCTGATTTGCTTTAGATAATTTAATGAAACTTAATACACGTGCATCATCACTAGACAGTGTGTGGCATGTGTGTTACATCACCCCAGCCTCAAGGTCCATCCATCCATCATCTTCTGCTTGTTCCGATGTCGGGTTGTGGAGGCAGCGTCTTGAGCAGGGAGGTCCAGACATCTCTTTCCACAGCCACCTCTTTCAGCTCTTCTGGGAGGACTCCAAGGCGTTCCCAGGGTCTCCTCCCAGTCAGACATGCCTGAAGCACCCCCTTAGGGAGGCACCATGGGGACATCCTTACCATATGCTCAAACCACCTCAACTAGCTCCTTTCGACTACTGTACTCAGTCTTTCCCGGATAACTGAACTTCTCACCTCATCTCCAAGGGAGAGTCCAGCTACCCTGCAGAGGAAACTCACTTCAACCTCCTGTACACGTGATGTCCTTCTTTCAGTCACTACCCAGAGTTCTTGACCATAGGTAAGGGTAGGAACGTAGACTGGCCAGCGAACAGAGAGCTTTGCCTTATAGCTCAGCTCCCTCTTCACCACGAAAGACTGACTACAAGGTCAAGTTCACAAATCAAGGTCAAAGCTGAAACAAGGTTTTGCTTGTCCTGTATAAGTTTGTCCACGGGCGTATAGTGCACCGTATGTCATACTGTCACTGTCTATCTCCTTTTCTTCTCCCTCCTCACTTCACCTTCTTTGTCAGTTCTCCTCTTTTATTTCAGTTTCTATTTGTTGTAAATGTCAAAGCAGTTTTTGTTCTGTCTGTGCAAAGTAAGCTCAATAAGCTTTGTCAAAGTTAAAAAGGGTTCCATCTTTTTGTCTGTTTGACCTTGACTCGTCTTTTATTACCACTTAACAGTTGAATTTAAAACAGACTGTTACTGAGGCCCAAAACATCTTAAGTTATCCAGCGAGACGGGTCATTTCTATTGAAGAATGTTTTGTGCCGTATTGATCCTCCACTACATGACATTTCATTATATTGGACCGAGCACAGCACTAACAAGACAGCTGGGAGAACTGAACTTTATGGGTAATCCACTCCTTAGCAAATGTGTCCGGGTGACCCCACACAGGCCCCGAGCGTTGGAATAATAAAACTCCCTCCGTTTTATCCTTTCACTCTTTTATTGCATCCCATAATCGAACAGAGAGAAGCAAAGACTAAAATTAAAAGTTTTCACTGGATATAGACTCGTGACTGTACAGAAATAATGGTGCTTGTAAGTTTGTGAAGCTTTTTGAGTTTTCTATATTTCTACATAAATATGACCTAAAACATCAGGTTTTCACACAAGACCTAAAAGTAGGTAAAGAGTTAAACAAATGAGACAAAAATATTGACCTTAAATTTTATGTGGTAGTTGCTGAGAGTCTTCCATATTACACACAAAATATTTCCCCAACTTAACTTTTAGAGCCAGCAAAACTCAAAATAACCACCTGACGTTCAGTTAATGTAACACTGTTGATGTCTCAGTTAGTTATTTAGCTATTGAGGTACTTTTTGATGTGAATGACTCTCAGCTACTACCACAACACATACTCTGAGCATGATATTGTACAAGATCACAGAACATTTCACCAAAATGACCACAACTTCATCGTTTCTCAACACAAGATGATCTTAATTTGAAACTCTTGCATGAAAGTTGGCGGGCGATATCGTTCCTTGTGTGCTAGGCCGTTGATTATTTGAAGCGTTGTCCTCATTACATGTATGGCAGTGGATCCAACAACGGTCAGAACCCCCTAAACGCACAAGGAGCAGGACTGCTCAAAGTTGGTTTGAGAAAAGGATCTCCCGGCCAAATGAGCATGTCCAAGTAAGGAAAGCACCTTGGGACAAACTTTATTGTGTGAAAGTAATACGGTACACTGCTGCAGACAGGCGTTGACGATGAGACAGTAGAAAGAACTGGAAGTGTCAGAAATGGAAGATGTTGAGGTTCTCCAGGAGTGACGAGGATGGATAAGATTGGGAATGAGATCATCAGAGGTACAGCACATGTTGAATAACTGGGAGATAAAGTTAGAGAGGACACACTGAGATGGTCTGGACATGTCCAGAGGAGGGACAGTGGTTTGGACATGTCCAGAGGAGGGACAGTGGGTATATTGGTAGAAGGATGTTAGAAATGCCGCTGCCAGGAAAACGATAAAGAGGAGATATGGATGCAGTTAGAGAGGACATGAAGGTAGTTGGAGTGAGGACAGAGGATGCAGAGGACAGAGTGAGGTAGAGGAGGATGACTCACAGTGGAGACCCCTGAAGAGCGAAAAGCAGAAAGAAGAAGAATAAAATGCTGCAGTTTAGTGAAACAATCTTTCATTTGGCGATACAAACATGAAATTTGGCACAGATAATCTCCTAGACCTATATAGGGGCGGCCGTGGCGTAGTGGTAATGGCAGTCGTCCCCCGATCGGAAGGTTGGCGGTTCGAATCCCGGTTCCCCACACCATGTGTCGTTGTGTCCTTGGGCAAGACACTTAACCCCGAGTTGCTCCCGGTAGGACTGGAAAGCACCTTGCATGGTAGTCTGCCGCTACCGGTGTATGAATGTGTGTAGCATTCAATGTGTGTAGCGCTTTGAGATTTTCACTAATGAAAAGCGCGTTATAAATTGAATTCATTATTATTATTATTATTATTACTTTACAGAAAACACAGTATCCATGTGGAAAAACAGTAGCCCCCGCTTTTCAAGATGGCCGTCTTTAAGAAATTGTAGACATTTGTGTATATTTTTGTTATTTTCCAAAAAATTTGAGCTTCAGAACAGTGAATGTTAAAGTCCTTATCCTTCCAGTTCTTTATGACAGCACACAGTCTGTGCGGCACGGGTCAGGAGAAACGTTGACTTTAATCTCTCTCGCGACTCTCTTAATTATCTCATCCTTTCCTCTCTTATCTTTACTTCCCCTCTTCCTGCCTGTGAGCACCATCTCGTCTGTTGGAGAACAGATAAAACCTCCCAGGCTGCGGAGCTGGGAGCGAGGTATCAACCTCAGCATCATGAGCCCAGTAATTAGTGCGTCTTGCAACGGGCTGGTGGTGACGGAGTGTCACAGTTTCTCCATCACATAATCGGCTCTTAAAGGTATTGTGACATGATTTTGTAAATTTGAATATTTGTCAGAACATATATATCTTATATCATTGAGCTCTGTTCGTTTTTGCAAAATAAATTATAAATATATTAAATTTTTATTCCAAGTTATGGTAGTTTTTTTCTCTGGGATACGCCCCTAAAAATCTGCGCATTTCCGCAAAAACTTCATTGTGACGTGCCTACGTGACTACGGGAAGGCACGCTCCAACGTGCATTTAAATAATAATGGGGAGCATGTCCGATTGCGTCTGAGATATATCATTTTAAGACAGTAAATCATCCAAAACTCTCATTAATGAACCCTCCCTGAATAAAAAGAAACTACAGATGTTACCTGATCGCGCAGACATAATTTAAAAATACATTATTAGCAACGTGTTTGCTCCGGGCTCTCGGCTAATGTTTCTTAGCAGCCATCTTGGCAAACAGAGTCCCTGACACCGGTCACGTCTGAGATATATCATTTTAAGACAGTAAATCTTCCAAAACTCTCATTAATAAACACTCCCCGAATACAAAGAAAACAACAGATGTTACCTGATTGCGCTGACATAATTTAAAAATACATAAATAGCAACGTGGCCTGTAAACTCCCTGTTTATTGGAATCCCTGGCAAAAACCTTCAGAAACTTCAATATATTCAAAACAGTGCAGCAAGGATTTTATTGAGAGCTCGTAAATTTGAACATATTACACCCATTCTCCATAACCTCCATTGGCTTCCTGTCACCTACAGAATTCAGTACAAAACTGCTCTCATTACACACCAATGCTTACACGGAACTTCACCTGACTATCTAAAGGACATTCTTGCACCATATTCATCCACCCGGTCTCTACGATCACAGAACAGTAATCTACTTCACATTCCACGAACCAAATTAAGGACCATGGGAGACAGGGCATTCTGTGTGGCTGCCCCCCGCCTATGGAACTCCCTTCCTGACTACCTGAGAGCTCCACAGTCACTGGTTGACTTTAAAAGCGGTTTAAAGACTTTTCTTTTTAAGCAAGCCTATTCTGCCCCCGCATGATTTTATCTTTGATCTTGGTTGATAGTATTATAGATTTTACTTGATTTTATCACTTGTTTTATTTTATTTATTTATTTATTTTTTAAGCAGGCCTATTCTGCCTCCACATGATTCTGTTTTTAATCTTAGTTAATACCATTATTGATTTTATTTGATTTTATCACTTGTTTTTATTGTTGTAGCACTTTGAGATTTTTATTAATGAAAAGTGCGGTATAAATTGAATTTATTATTATTTATTATTATTATTACTGTATCTCGGCTAGTGTGTTAGCTGCTACCTCGGCTTTTTATTACCGGTTGCGTCAGCGATATATCATTTTAAGACAGTAAATCATCCAAAACTCTCATTAATAAACACTCCCCGAATAAAAAGAAAACAACAGATGTTACCTGATTGCGCTGACATAATTTAAAAATGCATAAATAGCAACGTGGCCTGTACTGTATCTCGGCTAGTGTGTTAGCTGCTACCTCGGCTTTTTATTACCGGTTGCGTCAGCGATATATCATTTTAAGACAGTAAATCATCCAAAACTCTCATTAATATCCCTCCCCGAATAAAAAGAAACTACAGATGCAGACATAATTTAAAAATACATTATTAGAAAAGTGTGTGTGCTACTGATTCGGCTAGCTTGTTAGCAGCGAACATAAATAATCTGCCGTGATAATTGGCTTCATACACTCACAGTGTATAAAGTAAAACAACATGAACTCACGTAAAATATATAGTTTAGAATCTAAAACACTACACACCTCCGATTATGTTTACACAAAGACTTACTCATCTCCTGGACAGTCTTCCGATGGTCCCTGCGTTGTTTGCATGGTAGCTCCTGTGGGACTTTCTTCTGTAGATTTTCTTTTAAAAATAGTAGGAATAGCATCCGGTTTTAAAAGTCTTCTGAATCTTACTGGTAATCCAAAAGATTCTTGTAAACCAGGTCTTTCCAGATAACAATCGGCAGTAAAATGGTCGCTGCAGACATACGAGTAGGAACCCACCGGTCCTTGTCTGGTCCATTCTGATTCTTGTCGAAGTTTCTCATCTTTTGGAAATTTGTGAAGAATCACTTGTTCACTGCTGATATTAGAACACCCAAATGCGCTACAACGTGACGGCATTTTTCAAGTTACACAAAAAAAAGAGGCGATCTTTCAGGAAATGAATTCTATGGCAAGCAGTTAACACACAAAA
Organism: Garcialebias charrua; assembly: GCA_038048925.1. NCBI lineage: Eukaryota > Metazoa > Chordata > Actinopteri > Cyprinodontiformes > Rivulidae > Garcialebias > Garcialebias charrua. Next base: position 5,370 of record JBBPBX010026974.1, read on the forward strand.
CAAACGGGCAAGGCTCTGCCTTCTGCCCGTTGTGACGTTGATGACTGGCGACGACGACTGGTGATGACGTATTGCGGAAATGCGCGGAATTTTAGGGGCGTATCCCAGCAAGTACCAGAGAAAAACATTACCATAATTTAGAATAAAAATTTTACATATTTATAATTTATTATGCAAAAACGACCAGAGCTCAATGATATAAGATATATATGTTCTGACAAATGTTCAAATTTACAAAATCATGTCACAATACCTTTAAATTAGCTGTCACCACTGACTGATGGGAGGATCGTGCTTTAGCGCCACTGTCTTCTCAAAATTGTTTGTGTACTTGAGATAAGGTCGACTTTTACTTGATTTCTTTTAGGATTTTTAACTCTAGCTCAAAGGACTGAAGCGTCTCAGAGACGAAATGATCTGAAATTAGAAAAAACACAGAAAACAGCAGAAGTACACTTGGTTTGACTTTGTTTTTGTGACAGTTTCTTCCTTTTCTCCCAAAATGAAGAACAAATCAAAACTGCACTTTGCTAGAAGAATAAGAATGGGCAGCTCCAGGAGTCGTTGATTGTTCAAGAACTGAAATAATCGTAAGAAAAAGTTCAGTCATCTTTTCAGAACCATAATAATAAAGTTCAGACAGAGGTACAGGAAATACAGGAGAGGAGACAGGAATATAAGGAGATGGGACATAGAGCAAAGAGGGAAGTAGCTAAGGCAAAGCAGAGGGCGTACAATGAGTTGTATGGGAGACTGGACACTAAAGAGGGCGAGAAGGACTTGTACCGATTGGCAAGACAGAGGGATCAGGCTGGAAAGGATGTGCAGCAGGTTAGGCTTATTAAAGATGGGAATGGGAATGTTCTAACAAGTGAGGAGAGTGTGATGGGAAGATGGAAGGATTACTTTGAGGAGCTAATGAATGAAGAGAATGAAAGAGAAAGAAGAGTGGAGGTCATAGAAACTGTGGACCAGGAAGTGGGAAAGATTAGTGAGGGTGAAGTCCGGAAAGCTTTGAAAAGAATGAAGAAGGGGAAGGCAGTAGGACCTGATGACATACCAGTGGAGGTTTGGAAATGTCTTGGAGAGGTGGCAGTGAGGTTTTTGACTCAAATATTTAATGGAATATTTGAGGGTGAGAAAATGCCTAAAGAATGGAGAAGAAGTGTGCTGGTTCCCATTTTTAAGAACAAGGGTGATGTACAGAGTTGTAGCAACTACAGGGGAATTAAGTTGATGAGCCACACAATGAAGATCTGGGAGAGAGTTGTGGAAGGAAGGCTTAGACAAGAGGTGACTATCTGTGAGCAGCAGTATGGTTTCATGCCAAGAAAGAGCACCACAGATGCCATCTTTGCTTTGAGGATGTTGATAGAGAAGTACAGAGAGGGTCAGAAAGAACTCCATTGTGTGTTTGTGGATTTAGAAAAAGCATATGACAGGGTGCCAAGAGAGGAGGTGTGGTATTGCATGAGGAAATCTGGAGTGGCAGAAAAGTATGTTAGACTGGTACAGGACATGTATGAAGACAGCAGGACATGTATGAGGACAGCAGGACAGTGGTGAGATGTGCTGTAGGAGTGACAGATAGCTTCAAGGTGGAGGTGGGATTGCATCAAGGATCGGCTCTGAGCCCCTTCTTGTTTGCTCTGGTGATGGACCGACTAACAGATGAGGTCAGGCAGGAATCCCCATGGACTATGATGTTTGCAGATGACATTGTGATATGTGGTGAGAACAGGGAACAGGTGGAAGAGAACTTGGAGAGGTGGAGGTATGCACTTGAAAGAAGAGGAATGAAAGTCAGCCGTAGTAAGACAGAGTACATGTGTGTGAATGAGAGGGAGGCCAGTGGAACAGTGAGGCTACAAGGAGCAGAGGTCACAAAGGTGCAGGACTTCAAGTACTTGGGGTCCACTGTCCAGGAAAATGGGGAATGTGGTAAAGAGGTGAAGAAGAGAGTCCAGGCAGGATGGAGTGGATGGAGAAAAGTTTCAGGAGTGATTTGTGACAAAAAGGTGTCAGCAAAGGTCAAAGGAAAAGTTTACAAGACAGTGGTGAGACCAGCTATGTTGTATGGTCTGGAGACAGTGTCATTGACAAAAAGACAGGAGAAAGAACTGGAAGTAGCAGAAATGAAGATGCTGAGGTTCTCCTTAGGAGAGACAAGGATGGATAAGATCAGGAAGATCAGGAAGATATTAATACTGTTTACTTTTATTACTACTGCTTACATTTAATTACTAGGGCTGTGCGATATGACGATATATATCGTGGGGACGATAGAAACGTGTCTATCGTGCTACTTTCCTTCTATCGTCTCTATCGTGATAAATAAGAATAAAAAAATAACTGTCGCAAATAAGCTTCATATTGTGGTTTTGCGAGATGACGGCGCGGCTTTATGTTTGACGCACGCGCGGGTTTGCGACACATGCTTTACGTGGTTAAACTCGAGAGCAACAGAGACGCAGGCGCATGAAGCCGGTGTCTCAAAAAAACAGAAGATGCTTAGTGTGTCAACCAATTTAAACAAGTGATATCTTTCCAAAATGTTTGCCATGGCTGGAGGAATGCAACTTTGAGTCTACATACAGCAATGTTTATATGAGAAGTCAGTCTTTAAATGCTGGACAGTGATTAAAGTGAAGTCAGCACTGATTGGCTGAACAGGGACAGAAAAGTTTCAAACCAAAACGTCAGAATTTGGACTTATTTCAACAATCAGTCCACGGCACTATTTGTTCACATTGATATTTTTTCTGGACCACTTACTAAATTTAGGCTAAATTTAAACACAAAATTAATTTCAAAATCGTTGGTTTCCTTTCCTTTGAAAACTTAAAGTGCTTGTGTTATTTGGACTGGCCCCAAACCATCTATTCATCTATTATTTTTACATGCTTCTTCCTTTTCGTGTCGTGGGGGTCACTGCTGCCCATATCCAGCAGCCAATGTGTGAGAGGCAGGGTACACCCTAGACAGATCTCCAGTCCATCACAGGGACACAAATGAGACAAACAACCATTCACTCTCTCACTCACAGCTAGGGACAATTTAGAGTTACCACGCCCGTGTGAGGAAACCGGAGTACCCGGAGAAAACCCACGCATGCACGGAGAGAACACGCAAACTTCACCCAGAATGACCCGTTGCCAGGGTTTGAACTGGGGCAACCTGTTCGCTGAGAGGCGGCTGCTCTACCAACTACATCATTGTGCTGCCCTAACACAAAACCTGATGTTAAAAACTAGTGTTTTATTAAAAGTTTAAACATAAAACCAAAATAATGTCACAATTGGTGCTTTGCCACTGTCTCAACTATCATCGCTCTGCACCACGCGGCACCAGTTAAGGGCGTACCAGTGGTGTAGTCTACATAATACATGGGTATATGGAGTATACCTACTAGAAAAGCATAAGAATTTCAGTATACCCACTGAAAAATGGCCAGTAATACATATAATTAGGCACGTGTCTTTGATATGTTAAACGGCAGATAAACGCTTCCATAACAATATATCTGTATGCAGCGCTTGATTTTTACATTCACCTATCCAGCAAATTATTGTATAATTCTGTACTTACTACATAATACTTGAAGATGTTTTGCTTTGATACTGTTTTATAAATTATATAACGTTTTTAATACAAAGCAAACTGTTGCACAAAGTTTGTTGTTCATTTATTCATATATAAGCATCAGATAAATTTGGAAATGTTCAGTATGGTTGAAAATCAAAATAAATTTACGATTACATTGTACTAAACAGTGTACTTTGGTTTCTAAGCACAGTATACGGACTGACCATGGTAAAGTTAGTTTTACGTTGGACATTCGTGCTCCGTGGCTTCATCGGTGTCCAACATAAAACTAACTTTACCGTGGTATACCCACTAGAAAAATGTAGACTACACCACTGGGGCATGCCCACTGCCAATACCCACTCAGCCTGGTTTAAGGGACCACCTTGTTCATGGTTTCAAGTGAACTGCTCCAAGGAACCAATTTTGAAGCAAGCAGTCACTGAATGACCCACCCAGCAATCAATGCAAACTTCATATGAACTGCCATTTCCTCTCTGATCGTGCCGAGTGTGTTGTTTTAGTTTCTGGTATGGAAGCTTCAAAATTGGTGCCGTAGACCAATGATGAGGTCCCATCTTCCTAACTTTTTTGGCCAATGTTAAGATTCATCGTATCGTCACACAAACTGAACTGTTCCAATATTGTCCACTTTGCNACCACTGCTGATACATATACAGTGTGCTCTGAACGGTCTTATTTAGGGATGCCCAATGTGCCTTACTGCATATGCCACTTTTTGCCTCTATAACAACATCAACTACTACCTCATACATATACTGTGTACATTAACTCATACGCTGCTTTGCCACTTTGCAAATGTCAATGCTAGAAACCTTTAGTTTATTTTAGTTATACTTTTTATACTCTTTTTTTATACTAGTATGCAAAAACTCAGGACAGTATTATGTTCATTAAATGTTTAATGTTTTAGTTTTAGTTTTAGAGTTGGTGTAAATTTTCATACTCTTATACCACTATGCAAAAACTCAGGACAGTGTTAGTTTTACTATTTTATGCTTATGTCTATTATTATATGTTTCAGTGTTTCAATGTTTAGATGTTTACTGTTGCACCGAGGGACTGAGAGAAACGCAATTTCGGTCCTGTGTATGTCCTGTACAGTACATATTGCAGATCTGACAATAAAGTTGACTTTGACTTTGACTTTGACTTTGAAAGATCATCAGAGGTACAGCACATGTTGAACAACTGGGAGATAAAGTTAGGGAGGTCAGCCTGAGATGGTTTGGACATGTCCAGAGGAGGACAGTGGGTATATTGGTAGAAAGATGTTAGAAATGCAGCTGCCAGGAAAAAGACACAGAGGGAGACCAAAGAGGAGATACTGTATATGGATGCAGTTAGAGAGGACATGAAGGTAGTTGGAGTGAGGACAGAGTGAGGTGGAGGAGGATGACTCACTGTGGCGACCCCTGAAAAGGGAAAAGCCGAAAGAAGAAGAAGAAGAATAAAGTTCAATCTGTGCTCAGGCACTGAAGAATTATACGTCAGTATTATCCCAGGAGTAAAGGCTCCATTGAGACCATTTGTCTTACACCTTTATAAAGAACAGTGCAGGTTAAAATAAACAATTTAGCAGGAATGTCAAGGGTTGAAGTCAATTTATTACAGTATTAATGTTTTTTAGGGGTGCAGGGAAAAAAAATTATTTTTTAAAATAATCTAGATTCATGGCGATTCAGAATCTACTGTATTCCAAAAGCCCCAAAATCGATTTTTCTTTTTTTTTTTACATTAAAACCCAAAAGATAAAGACAATAAATTAATATCTCATAGTATATCAGAGTCAGAGAGTCTTTATTGTCATTTGCACCGCATGTGGTACATGTGATGAAAACGAGATTATGTACACGGGGTCCCGTATACGGGGTCCACGGGGTATATGAAGTAATACATAAAATGAAAGGTGACAGAAAGAAGAAGAAATCTTATTTTATCTGCCCCTTGTTTTTAAAAACAAAACAAGTTCAAACAATCAATTCAAACAATAATCTTCTATAAGTAACAGAGCAAAAAGCTAACCTAATACTACTTATTTAAGTTACAGAATTTAATGCATTCCTGTATTATTTGTTCCTATTTTTGGTATAAATATCAAACCATGCAAAAAATTTGATACAATAAGGAACCTAAAATTATTGTTTTAAATAAATGTTCCATTTGTTTACATTGTTGTTTAATGTTTTCAGCTTGTCAGTTACAAAACTGAAACTAAATTTATGACAATTTTAATAGAAAAATAGTTTCTGAATCAAAAATCGTTTCTGAATCGAAAAATCGATTTTGAATCGAATTGTGAAACCAAAAACCGGAATCGAATCGATTCTTCAGGCACAGAGAGATTCGCACCCGGCGTCTCATTAAACCAGGGACAAACCGTCAGGGTGACACTGGTGGACGTGGGAAAAGACGGGTCACACCACTGGACCTGGGCGAGACATTCGGCGGATGACGGCATGAAGTTTAATATAATTAGTATAATTCACTGAAACATCACAGTCATGGAAGCAACTCGAGCTTTTCGATTAAAAACCTGATGATTATGACGAAGCAGAAACTCACTTTCATTGAAATACCATCAATGTATAATAAACCGTTAATCATAAAACATAGGCCTCTTCCAGCCGACAAACTTTTCCTCCATTTCAAAGAGAAAGAAAAACACTTTCTTCTCCGCTCGTCGTCACTTCTATCGGGTCATGTGGCAGCTGAGTGGTAAGGAGTGGACCCACTCCCTGCACCGCACGCTGTGTGGTCTGGTCCAGTCCGGTCCGTCACAAAGAGCAGCTCGAGTGGCAACAACGTCCAAACATTAGTTCTTGTTTTAAGTCCCAACGTTTTAAAGGTGAGATGAAAACTTAAAGCAAAATCATGAAAGTTGTTTGTTTTCAAAGTTTCTCATGTGAAACACTAATTAGTTCAATTAATTATAATAATAATTTATTCAATTTGTACTGCACTTTACATTTTACAATCTCAAAGTGCTACAATATAAAATATTTAAAGAGAATAAAGCATGGACTAAAAAAGGACTAAAAATTTTAAAAGCTAAAAAATCCACAAAAAAACAGCAGGATTAAAAACATCTTTAAACACTTTTTAAAATTTTAAATAAAAAGGTCTTTAGTCCTTTCTTAGAATGTTCTGAAGTCTGGGGTATCCTTAGATGGTCGGGGAGGTTGTTCCACAGACGAGGAGCAGCAGAGCAAAAGGGCCTGTCACCCATGGTGTCACCCATGGTGTCACCCATGGTGTCACCCATGGTGCACAGTTTTGTTCGTGGAGGGCGGAGCTGGTAGGAATTTGTGGAGCGGAGGGACCGTGTTGATGTCTGAGAAGCGAGCAGTTCTTTAACGTATCATTGATTGATTGACATGAATGGACCGGTGGGTGAGTAAGGAAACCTTGTACAGGTAGTCCTCGACTTACGACGTTTTGCGGTTACGAACGCCCTCCCATTGAAAAGCATTGTTCGAGTTACGCGGTTTATGCGCCTTTACAGCGGAAATTTACAGGAGGGAGGGGGGAGCTTGACGCGCTCAGTGGAAACTTACAGGAGCAGGAGACCTCATTGTTTCGACAGGCAGACCGGAGCAGACCTTACTGTAAAACTCTGGACCGCGCGTGGAAATACAGGAGATCTTATTGTTTGGAGCGGAGGTTTACGAGGCAGAGAGGCTACAGCTGAGCAATGAGCTAACATGCTAACTGATGTTGCTGTAAACACTGTGGACTGTGTGAAGCTGCAGAGCTCGGAGGTGCATGAGCTAACATGCTAACAGACGGAGGAAGCATTCACCAGCTACCTGTAAGAAATTAACTATTTTTCCCCCCTTCATTATGGCTCAGAATGTGTGTGTTTTTTGATAATTATGTCGGGTAATGTGTTAGGATAGGCTAAGTGCTTGGTAAAATACAGTACTGTAAGTATGAGGTGTCATTTGGACGTATTTTACGACTTACAACGATTTTCGAGTTACAAACGGGCGTAGGAACGGAACTCGTTCGTAAGTCGGGGACTACCTGTATTTAATACGGAGTGAAATGGGAAGCCAGTTTAGGGGTTTAAGGATTGGGGTGATGTGGCCATGTTTCCTTTGGTTCATCAGAATCCTGGCTGCACTGCACAAAGTTACTGAATGTGCTTGGATGGCGTTCCATTAAAGAGTGCATTACAGTAGTCCGGTCTTGAGGAGACGAAAACATGGACAACTTTTTCAGCATCGGAAAAGGAGAGTAATGGACAGAGTTTGGAAATGTTTTTAATTATTATTATTTAATTATTAATAAAAATATATTGTTTTCAAGTTGCTCTGGCTGTTAGTGATCACTCTAATGTGTGACGTCATCGGCGCCAAACAAAGGGTCACAAACAAAGACGTGAACAGCTCATAAATTCAATTCAGTTTATTTCTACCGCTCCAGGTCACAGCAGAAGTCGTCTCAGGACACTGAACTAAAACATTAACATAGATTAAAAAAGCCAATTGGTAAAAGTTATATATTTAAGGAAGCAGCAGATTGTGTTGAATCTTCAGTTCATCACAGTCTCTCATCCTGAGCGAGCACAAAGGAGACAGTGGAAAGAAAAAAACTCCCTTTGAACAGGAGGAAACCTCCAGCAGAACCAGGCTTGGTTCGAGCGTCCATCTGCTTCAACCGACTGGTTTGGGAGGAACAGGAAGTGGAAACAGACACAGAACGACAGGTCCAGGTGAACTTTCTATAGGAAAGACAACTATAGGATTTATCAAAAAGGAAAGTCTTCAAACTGGACAATGTGTCAGCCTCATGGACAGAAACTGGAAGTTGGTTCCACAAGAGAGGAGCCTGAGAACTGAAATATCTTCCTCCCATTCTGCTTTTGTAAAATCTAGGAACCACAAGTAAACCTGCAGTCTGAGAGTGAAGTGCTCTGTTAGGAAAATATGAAACAATAAGATCTGTAAAATAAGATGGAGCTAGGTTGTTGAGGGCTTTGATCCACTCCTGATTCCTGAGATCCATCTGTCAGTTCTGGTTCTGGTTAAAGTGTCTGTGACATTATCTTTCTACTTTGCATAAAATGTTACAAGATATATATATCTTGTATCATTCAACTATGTTCATTTTAGCAAACAAAATGATAAATTAATGAAAATTCCTTTCAAAGTGAGTTTAAAATTAAAAACCGTGTTTCTTCACGGGACATCCGACTACACGCGAATGCAACATCTGTGAAGTAGGAAGGAGAAGCTCAGTTCGCGGCTGCAATGATAACGCATGTGCATTCTCTGCCAGATCGCCTTTTTTTTTTATACTTGAAAAATGCTGTTACGTTGTGTCGCATTTGGGTGTTCTAATATCATCAGTGAACAAGTGAGCCTTTTCACTTTCCCAAAAGATGAAATACTTCGTCAAGTATGGAATAAACAAAGCTGCCCCCCCTCGGAGCTCCCTCGCTTCCTGAAAAGGTAAGACTCAAATAAATACGGGTGCAGACCTAAATTAGAACCTGCTGTTTCTTGTTCATCTAACTTTCTGCTTCCCAAACTGAAGACAAATCGCTCAAATCTTCACTTAGATTGTTTATTTATTGTCTGCCATGAATATGTAAAAGGGGCGTTCTAAAGACGTTCTCCCTCCTACGTCACAGATTTTGCATTTGCGTGTAGTCGGATGTCCCGTGAAGAAACACGGTTTTTAAACTCACTTTGAAAGGAATTTTCATTAATATATCATTTTGTTTGCAAAAACGAACATAGTTGAATGATACAAGATACCGGTATATATCTTGTAACATTTTATGCAAAGTAGAAAGATGATGTCACAGACACTTTAAAGATCTGTTAGACGCACAACGTGTTTCTTCACTTCGTTGTATTTTACAAAGTCTTGCATTTCCACTGGTAAACAAGCGAGCGTAACCTACAGCTGGCCATGGCACAGATGACATCATCAACCAGGGACAGGATCACTTTCCACACAATTACCCCATTTTGGGAGTTTTAGACCCGGGGGCACAGCTTTTGTTATCAACGTTGGTTATGATTTTATCATGGGACGCGACGCAACGCGTTCTGCCTGTGGTGTTTACAACCGGAGCTGCATCGTCTGCGCTCGGCATCAGAACCTGCTGCATGGAGCGAACCTGCAGACGGAGAGGGAAGACGTTTGACCAGGGGAGGAAACGTGCACAAATAAATATTCTTCAGGTGTGCAAGGGGCTTAACGATCAATATTTATGATTTCCATTACAGGTGGAAGAAATGGATGGATCAAAGAGGTGAAGAGAGCTTTTCTTCATCTCTCCCACACGCCTCCTGAGATGATGCAGTACATAAATTTCTTCTGCATATCAGAAAAATCATTTTCTCCTATGGTTCCTTTCTCCTGCTTTGGCCATTCCTGGTGATTTATCCCGAGTCCTCGAAGGTTGATCTTTATTCAGGAGGCCGATAACTCCAAGGTCGTCCATCAGTTCAGAGCAGTCTTCACGCCCTTGCCTCCAGCCGACGATTACGTCTCCTAAAAACCTCAACACGTAACGATGCAGTTCGCTCAGTGCTTGTTGTTATTTTCTCTGCGCGTTAGATTCCCCGAGCAGCCCTGAAAGATGAACGATTAAATTACAGAATCGGAGAGGCCCCGCAGCAGTTTCTGAGTGGATAGATGAAAACTCTGCTCCTTAAATAGACACGACCGTGGAAGAGAAGCATCAGTTGTAAGACTTCCTGTTGTACAATCTGACAGAAACGTAAGTAAATATTCCCCGGAGCCTAAAGTTATTTTGGTACATTTGGGTTTTTGACCTTGACCATCAGATTTCAGTGACCTTGATATGGTTCTGTGATATTTCGCTCATTTCTGGATATGTGACTGGTTATTGCAAGCCTACTCTGCCTCCATATGATTTTATCACTGATTTTAGTTGATATTATCATTGATTTTTGTTGATTTTATCACTGATTTTGGTTATTTTATCATTGATTTTAGTTGATTTTATCACAGATTTTGGTTATTGTATCATTGATTTTAGTTGATTTTATCACGGATTTTTGTTATTTTATCACTGATTTTAGTTGATATCATTGATTTTAGTTGATTTTATCACTGATTTTGGTTATTTTATCATTGATTTTAGTTGATTTTATCACAGATTTTTATTTTATCATTGATTTTACTTGATTTTGTCACTTATTTTTATTTTTTATATTTATCATTGATTTTAGTTGATTTTATCACTGATTTTTGTTATTTTATCGTTGATTTTACTTTATTTTATCACCTTTTTTTTCATTGATTTTAGTTGATTTTATCACGGATTTTTGTTATTTTTTCATTGATTTTAGTTGATTCTATCACTGATTTTTATTTTATCATTGATTTTACTTGATTTTATCACTTTTTTTAATTCATCATTGATTTTAGTTGCATCTTGTAGCACTTTGAGATTTTTGTTAATGAAAAGTGCGTTACAAATTAAATTCATTATTATTATCATTATTAGACATGTTTGTTGGGAGTTTAATCCAGAACGTTAGATTATTTTATAAATGATAAAGCTACAGAAGTCATGTTCGATTTGATCACTGCTCCTGGTAAACCATTTAGAATGAAACAAAACCACCAAACAAACCCCGGGAATCTGTTTGATGGCTTCTTGGATTGAGGAAGTCCTTTGGCTGAAGGATGAAATGTCTCAGCAGAAAAAGAAACAGTCCAAATGACCTGACCGAATATTGTTGGATTTTATTTTATTTTTTATTTTATTCATTTATTCATTTCAAATTTAAAATACAAAACGATTTTACAGACTACATGAAAAACAAAACATAAAATGAAAGGTAGCAGAAGAAGAAAAAAATCTTATCATATCTGCCCCTTCTAAAGATTGTGTACCTGGATTGATGATGACGCACAGAAACTTTGCAGTAAGTTAAAAAAAAATAGTTCGCCACGAAGAGGATCGCTAACGTGAGTTAACTCGTTAAGTTTAGTAAGTGACGCGAGGCAGATGTCCGACGCACATTGAACGCATCGCGCTCCACTTCACGGACTTCAGTTGGACTGGTCTGTGCAGACGTTTCACAGAACTGTCTTATGAAAGTGTTGACCTTTTTGTGTGTTCAGGGGGTGACTTACTGCGGGGAGAGCTCTGCCAGCAGTCTGACCATGGCTAACGTCCCCTGGCACCAGGAGGTGGTCTCCTTCGTCCAGCAGTTGGTCGACTTGCTGCCTCAGTACGAGATCGCCTGTGAGCACGAGCACTCCAACTGTCTGCTCATCGCACACACCAAGGTAAGAAGGCTTACGTACGGTCTTACATACTACATCTGAAGCCGTTTAAACACAACGTTTTTACTGTCCACCGTAAACTCCATCAGAAAGGTACCGTATTTCCGACGTATAAGTTGCTCCAGAGTATAAGTCGCATCAGTCAAAAGAAGCATCATGAAGGGAAAACACATACATAAGTCGCTTTGGCGTACAAGTCACATTTATTATGCGTTATCGCTGACTCATCACGTTTATTTATTTATTTTTATTCAACCTTTATTTCTACAGGTTAGTCCCATTGAGCCTCGAGGACTCATTTACAAGACAGTCCTGATTTTAGCAAAGAATGATGACAGCAGTGGGCAATAACGATAACAATAGACAATCATAAAAGAGGCATACATATTAAATTTTTTTAAATACAAATTAAAATAAAATGGCAACCAAAATGAAAGTCAAAAGAAAAAAGTTTTGCGGAAAAAAAAACAGCTAATTATAAATCGGTGTAGAAAACTAAAAACAGGAACATGTCTGCATTGGTTTTTCCCAGGAACTTAGATGATGTTTGAAGCCATTTAGAGAAGTCAAGGTCGAGATCTTCAGATCTTTTTGCAAGATATTCCAGGAAACAGGAGCGGAGTAGGAGAAGGCCCTTTTACCTAGTTCAGTCCTCACTGACGGAACACTGCAGGTAATAATGTCCTGAGAGCGCATGTAATGGTCAAAACAGCTTCATTTCACCTGGACGGCGCGACACCATCCATCCATCGCGGCCGGAGCCGCTAGCTCTCCATCGTTCCTGCACCTGCACCAGCTGAGTGAAGCGAGCGCCCAAGGGATGACTAGCTGTTGCAGTTCTTAGAATATTAAAGTGTCAGTCAAACATTGCGTTATGAATATGAAAAAAATATATGTGAATAAGTTGCTTCAGCATATAAGTCGCAGGGCTGACAAATCTATGCAAAAAACTGTGACTTATACGCTGGAAAATACGGTAACAGCAGTTTACTTAATGTATTTCACCTTTACAACCAAGTATAACGGCAGCTTGCGTCCACTTTGTTAATAGGCAGATTTTTGCCCAAAACTTTCAAAACATCTTTAAAAATTTCCCTCTTTCTAAATCATTTATTTCAAAATAGTTTGGTGTACAAATATGGTGTCCATATTGTTAGTTTAAATGAGGGGTGACACAATATTTTTATATGTGAACCAGAGGTCGTGCAAGACTTTTTTGTTGTCGGTCGTTTTGACAGACAGGGTTAAAAATATCCGGTCAAAATTAATTGTCAGGATGACAGATATTTAAAAAGCATAAATGTTTTTTTAACTCAACAACAAAATGAACAATATTTTGGAGAATGGACAAAAATTTAGTACCAGTAATTTTGATGGAGAGGGAGATCTAATTTTTTGTGAATCCAAAACATTAAAAGCTTTTATAAAAATAAAAATATTTTGTATATTTGATTTGTTGGGACTGTTTTTTTTTGTGCTTAGAAATTTTTAGTCTGTTCTCAGAAACAAAAGTGAAAACTGATTAACTGTTTTTTAAAAAGGAGAATGGTCACCCGTTTGGACCACAGATTGATAAATAATCCTGCTGGAAGTTGCTAAAACAAATTTATAGAAGGTTTGAAGGGACGCACGCTAATAAATATGATCTACTTGTATGCCGATGATACCACTTTATATTCCTTTGAAAAAAGTCCAATTTCTCTCCATCGATTAATAAAGCAGCACTTGTTTTGTTTGTTCAAGTTCTATGAAGGATTATTCAAACGTCTAGTTTTTGGTAGAAATCAGTAAAGGTTTGTGGTGATTTGTACCATGAAATGGAAAAGTAATAGAATTAACCATAGCCAAAAGTTTGTCTTGTATTTAATAACACTCTCTTAGAGGGAAAAAAATTATTACCGGTACATAAAAAAGTCTCCATTAAATTTCCAGAAGGTTTATAATCTGCATCAATCTTTATCATTTTAATTCATTTCAGTTTACAGGTAGTCCCCGACTTGCGACGGCCTCGACTTACGACGTTTCGATGCTCTCCCATTGAAAAGCATTGTTTCGAGTTACGCGGGTTCTCGCGACTTTACGTCAGAACTTGCGGTACTGTACTTTACGAAACTCAGCGGCAGGACAGTGGAAATTTACAGGGGGGGAGGGAGAGTGTACGGTACCTTAGCGGCACGACAATGGAAAAATACAGGGCGGCGGAGTACAGGTGCATACTGTACCTCCAAGACAAAGGCGGAGTGATACAGTTTCGTACTGTACTTAACACAACTCAGCCTGGGCTTCACTGTAGAGCGTGGACTGAGGACGACGATAGGACTTTAGCAGATTTTTTTTACAACTCCTAACATCTGAACAACTCTTTGTGGCTTTTATAATGGCTCCAAAAAGAAAGGATGACTCTTCTGATGGCAGTGCATCAAAGAAAAGGAAGGCCATCACCATGGAGGTAAAATTAGACATCCTAAAAAGATTTTTTTATTATTAAACGTACTGTGCTGTTGAACAGTACTTTATATGTGTTTTTTGATGAATGTGTAGGGTACTGTGTTAGCTAACCGCTTGGAAATAAAGTTCTGTACATGTTTATGGCACAGTATGCACGCTTGTTTCGTCTCACGTCGAAAAACGGGTGTGCGGCGCCGCGTAGAAATGCATGTTCCGTCTTACGTTGAAAATCAGGGTTTACGCCGCCGCGTTGAATGCGTTCCGACTTACGCCAAAAATACACTACAGTACATGCGTTCCGGCTCCGCCCCGCTCCGGTCCGACCTCCGCAGCAAATATGCACCCATTATAATCAATGAGAGAATTTACACTGGCTCCGCACGGCGGCGGCGAGCGGACGGCAGTCCGTCAAAATTAGAAATATTTCTATTTCTGCCGGACGCCGGAGCTGTGCCGGAGTCAACTTTTGAAGATTACGTCGCACCAACAGGAAAAGGAACGAGCACAACTTCCGTATTTACAAAATAAAATCACCACGGGCGGACTAATCCTAGCTCTATACGGATTTATTTGTACAAAAATGCTGTCAAACTATCATTTATGACTACGCCTACAAACGCAATACAAGAAATAAATAAATAAATAAAGTATTTTATTCTGAAATGTAATACATCACTTCCTGTTGCTCAAACCATGTCCTGTCGCTCATTTACGAGAGAAGATCAAGGCAGCAGTCTCTACTGTTGTTCTCCTTCTTCCACCGAATGAATTGTTTTGTTCTGACTTACTTATTTATCACTTGATTTATCGCGCGATCTCGCAATTCCCGCGCATGCGTCTCGGAGCAGCGCATGCAGGCGGACCTGAGCTGAGCGGAGGAAGTGGAAATTGGACTCGCTCAGCTGCGACCTGCGGAGCGGGGCGGAGCCGGACCGCATGTAGTGTATTTTTGGGGTTACGCCGAAATTCGCTTTACGACGCCACGTAGGAACGGAACTCAGTCGTAAGTCAGGGACTACCTGTATTTATAAAGCGCCAAGTCGAGGCTGACGGGGCGGCCGTGGCGTAGTGGTAATGGCAGTCGTCCCCCGATCGGAAGGTTGGCGGTTCGAATCCCGGTTCCCCACACCATGTGTCGTTGTGTCCTTGGGTAAGACACTTAACCCGGAGTTGCTCCCGGTAGAACTGGAAAGCACCTTATTTATGTGAGGAGCAGACTGCTTTGAGTTTAACTCCATCACAGAACTCTCATCTTGAGCAAGCATGAAGGTGACAGTGGAAAGGAAAAACTCCCTCATGAGGAAGAAACCTTTCAGCAGAACCAGCCTCAGGACAAGAGGCCATCTGCTTCGACCAGCTGGGTTTGAGAGGAACAGATACACAATGGCAGGTCAAGAATCACATGTTAAGATAGAAATTGTATCAAATGAAAACTATTTAATTTTAACAATTCATTTAAGGAAATGAGGTCAATTTGTCCTCTAGTAGTTTAAACTTAATGACAAGCCAACCCTAACTATAGGATTTATCAAAAAGGAAAGTCTTATAATAATAATAATAATAATCATAATAATCATCTTAATCCCAGTCTTCAAACTGGACCTCTTTGCTTTGTTCCTCACACAGCCGATCTGTCATCCAGGAGGCCATCTGAATAAATATCATCCTCTCTCATTAACAGAGGCATTAAATCCCGACAGGCGCTACGTTTGCTGCCTCATTAGCGATGCTGCAGGCAGCGTTCCTGTAATGACAAAACACAGAGTGCAACAGTCGGTGTGTAAATCGTTGCTCCCTTCGTGAAGCGTCTGCAGCAGGAAGCTCTTTAACTGTGCAAATAAGTGTTAGTCCTTCAGGAGCGCCTGCTGCGTCATTTCCAGTTGCTGCCGTTAAAAACAAAAACGTGTTTTGTGTCAGTTGTATCTGAGAATTTTAAAGAGTCAATCCTGAGTTCATAAGAGAACGCAGCCACGGACCTGAAGAGACGTTGAAACCTGACATTTTCTGATTTCTCCTCATTTGTAGCCCATCACAGAGGTCCTGACACCAAGAACTATTTTAATGGTGAAACTTTGCTGTGAAGTTCACTCAGCCTGATGTCGGAGAACATTTTACTGACTCCAGAGTCAGCCTGACATTACCCCCCCCGGATGACTTCTGATAAGGGGTCCAGTTGCTCAGTGTTGGAGAAGTTTTCTCTCACCGCAAATCAACATACAGAGTTTAAAACTGCACAAATTATCTAAAAGTTATTGTCATTGCATTATCAGTGAGCTTCTAATCAATCTGCTGGTGAAGATTCTCAGTCATCCAGGACATGATAAACTCAAAAAAGGCGTTCAATACAGAAACAACTGAACTTTATTTGTAACAGAAGACGTTTCGCTTCTCATCCGAAAAGCTTTCTCAATTCAAAGAGCAGACTGTGAGAGAGCAAGGTTTTAAAGGATGAAGGCCCCAATATACCTGTTTCTTTTGCCTCACGCCGCTGGACTGGCGTGTGCAGCGCGCAGGCAGTTCATATATACCGGTGCAAGCGCAGCTCTCTGAGTTCAGGCTCCAGCAGCTGCAGCCGGGCGGAGCAGGACAAATTGAGGTCGCTGATTGGTCATTTGCTGACACGCGAGGCAGTTTATCAACGCGCGCGCGTAGGCGTAGTAAAATCTGACCTTGGCGCGCTCACGCCCGTGATCAAAGGCTTTTGCCGCGGCGCTCCCACGGCGCCGAGCGGCGTGAGGCAAAAGAAACAGGTATATTGGGGCCTTGAGAGAAGACACACACACATACCTATGTAAATTGACAAATCACACCTCACACCTTAACAGTAGAGCAGGGGTGTCAAAGTCAAATACACCAAGGGCCAAAACATTTTTTTTTACTACAAGCCAAGGGCCGGACTGGTTCAATGTTTATTATATGGGGGTGATATAAGATTATTTTTCTTCTTTCTGCACTCTTTTCATTCAATGTTTTCTTTTTGATAAATTTGTTTTATTTCGTCTCTTTTAAATGAATGAATAAATGAATTACCGGTAAATTAAATATTACTTTACATCTGCTAAGTTCTTGGCATAAATCAACACAGACATGTTCCTGCTTTTAGTATTTTACATTGTTTTATAATGTAGCTATTTATAACAAATATATTATAAATAACCCTGATGCATGCTCAATATTATATTATAAATAAATAATAATAAAAAACTCCACTAGATAATTACTAGAATAAATATTTCATAATAATGGTGTGGAGAGGATGGCTGTAAGGGAGAAGGGAGGCCATCACAAAAAAAAAAATAATAATAATAATTTTCTTTTATCATCCAGGGGGCCATAAATAATGAGTTTGCGGGCCGGATTTGGCCCGCGGGCTGGCACATTGACATGTGTGCGGTAGGAGTTTCTTATGTGTTTTGATTCAAATAATTAAAATAAAATAGTGGTCAAATGTCTCTGAAAGAATCAGTGAAAAGGTGTCACTGGGGCAGTTCAAAGAGACGAAGGTGTATCAGAGACCAGGGTCTGGTCCACTACACAGGTTTTTTCATTCAAGCTTTATTTTGTCAGATTAATCTCATTGAGCCTCGAGGACTCATTTACAAGAGAGACGTGTCTACAAACTAAAGAATGATGACAACAGCAACAGTAGAAATTTCCTTAAACAATCAACAATAGACAAACATGAGAGAAATACAGATTTTTTTTATTGTTATTAAAACAAAATATCAAAGTATCAAATCATTATAAGGTAGATCTAAAAAACTAAGTCTGGTCCTCTGGACATTCAAAAAAAAGCAAAAAAAAATTTGTAGAAACGTTCCGTCTTTCGTCCGAAAGACTTCCTCAGTCTGAGCTGCTGTGTTCAGCTCAGTCTTATAAATAGCACCCTCTCACAGTGGATCAACCAGTTGGCTGATGACAGCCAAAACCAGCTGCTCACATGATCAAGGAGGACCATCAGCCTAACGATGGATTGTTAGCACCCTGATGGCTGTTTGCTATTCACAGAGGGCTGAGTGATACTAGCAATAAGTATAAGGTTCAATAAGGTTCAAGCCGCCTGGCCTTGTGGTGCGGACACAACAATCTCACTCTCAACGTGGAGAAGACAAAGGAGATTGTTGTGGACTTCAGGAAGAGGGATGCACAACATGCCCCTCTGACCATCAACAGCACCGCAGTGGAGAGAGTAGACAGCACCAAGTTCCTGGGAGTGCACGTCTCAAAGGACCTGTCCTGGAGCAGGAACACTGCATCACTGGCCAAGAAGGCTCACCAGCGTCTCTACTTTCTCCGCAAGCTGAAAAGGGCTGGAGCTTCAACCCCCATCATGTGCACCTTCTACAGAGGTGCCATAGAAAGTGTCCTGACCAGCTGCATCACTGTGTGGTTTGGTGCATGTACTGCATCCTGCCGCAAGAGCCTCCAGCGCATCGTGAGAGCAGCTGAGAAGATCGTCGGCACCTCCTTGCCCTCACTGCAGGACTTACACAGCAAACGCCTCACTCGGAAAGCCCTCTGCATGGCAGGTGATCCCACACACCCACTACACAGCTGCTTCAGACTGCTGCCATCAGGGAGGAGACTGAGGAGTCTCCAGGCTCGTACCAGCAGACTGAGAGACAGCTCTGTTCATCAGGCAGTCAGGATGCTNATGAATTTCTATAATATATATATTTTTACAGTGATACATTCTTTTTTGGCCACCTCTGCAGGCAAGATACCTGAAAGTCACACAAAACAGCTCCACTTCTGTCCAAAAGTAGGGAAAGATTCTGAGACATATGTGCAGTTTTTTGAGGCCTTACAAAAAAACTTTCCAAGAAGTGCTGCTTTGATGTCCAGGGCACCGTATCACAGAGAGTTTGTCCCCAAGTCTGTCTCCTCATTACCAAAGTCTCTCTTAATGTACCGAACACCAGAGACTTTGCAGCTATCTCCAGCACAACTCCAGGCAGCGTGCAGGGACTTCAGTTTTGAGGAACTCAGTGTGTCCCAGGTACAAACTGTAGAGGAGGAGACCAGGGCCCAGAGTTCATCTACCATCTGGTACAGCCAAAGAGCAGGAAGGATAACAGCCTCAAAACTTAAACAAGTTTTACAAAGCAGTCAAGAAAGACCATCCAAGGCTTTGATCAAGTCTATATGCTACCCAGAAACACAAAAGCTTTCTACAGCAGCAACAAGGTATGCATTAGGGAAAGGTAAGGTAGGAGCAACATTTGCACTCATTGGTATTTGAGGGGAGTTTTATTTTAGGCAGGGGTCTATTTAAACTCAAATAAGTACATGTTATGCACCAGAAATAAATTTAAGTTTGTTAAATACAGTTTGCTCTTATTCCAGATATGGCTGTAAATTTGAAGCAACAGCCCGAAAACAGTATGAACAACTCCAGTGTACGGACCATGAGGGGTTTTCCTGCATGGACAGTGGGCTGTGGTTAAACTCAAGGTGGCCATACATGGGAGCCTCACCAGATGGAGTCGTTTCATGTGACTGTCATGGAGCCGGGGTGTGTGAAATCAAGGTAAAATTTATTTCTCAAAAGGTTTGGACTACTGCACTGCAGACTTTGCGCCCCTCACAGTATGAATGTTACAACTATAATTTTTTACTCAAATCTTTGTTGTTTGCATATTTCACAGCATGTAGCCGTAGTTTTGGGGATGGTCTTGCAGTTTGTGGGATGTTGCCTTGTTTCCAGTTAAAAAATGTGTGACCTTTCCATCACCTTTTAAAACTTAGTCCAGATTAATACATTCTTACCTGTGGAACACACCTGGTTGACAGAGACATAAATATAGTCTCATTTTCTAACATTGGTGTTGGATAGTGAAATGAGTGAAACACAATCTTTAAAAAAGTATCATATTGAAATGTTTTGGAGACTACCGTATTTATTTTTCATGTCTAAGTTTCATTGTCTTGTCCTTCAGTGCCCACAGAGCAAACAGCATGAAGTCAGTCTGAGGATGTGTGCTGGACAGCCTGGTTTTTGTCTCGTCAAGGTTGGAGATTCTGTACAACTGGATAGGAACCATCCTTATTACCATCAGGTCCAGGCTCAGATTCACATTGTGGATGTACAATATTGTGATTTTGTAGTATGGAGTGAAAATGATATTTATGTGGAAAGAATTCTGCCAGATGACCAGCTGTGGGAAACAGCAGTTCCCAAAATTCAGCACTATTTTACACATTGCATCCTACCTGAAATCCTGGGACAGAAATTCACACGTGACTAACCAATCTAAGAATCAAGAATGTTATTTGGAGTAGTTGATGAAAGGAGTTTGAAAAGTTTATACAAATTTAAACAGTTGCTCTTTTTTTCCCCAAAAACATTTGTCACTACCATAACATGTTTCAGCTACACCTGTAGCAAGCACTCTGCAGAAGGGTCATGTGATGTTGTTACATGTCATGACAGCTGTTTTTTATTTACAATAATCTTAATTGAAAAGTTAAGTATGTTAAATCGAATGATATATTTAAATCAATATGAGATTAGCTTGTGAATTTCAAAGGTGTTCTAATATGTTAAATAACAGCACATACAAATGTCATAAGTCACAAATGTTGCAAAATGAGTACTTCAGAAAAATGTTTTTATTTCAATAGCAAAACTCATGTCATTTTAACTGACCAATATTCACAAAGATTGGTTATGGAGTTCATTGAATAAATTAAAAATATTCAACCTTATTGGGTAAATTTTTTGTCTTCTTCCTGAACAATTAACATGTACAAATATGGTCTGTAACAGTATTAGTAATTTAATTTATTTTTGATTTACTTCAAATGATAAATATGTTAGGCTTATGTTAGGCATGTTAGGCTGATTGGTAACTCTAAATTGACCCTGGGTGTGAGTGAGACAGGTCCCTCTTGTAAATGAGTCCCCGTGGCTCAATTCATTCAACCTTTATTTAGTCAGGTAAATCTTATTGAGCTTTGAGGGCTCATTTACGAAAGCGACCTGCTACAAACTAAAGAATGATGAACATCAATGATACAAATACACTAAACAATAAACAAAAGAAAAGAAAAAGTAGCAAAAAGTAGCAAAAACATTATAAGGTAGATGTACCAAAAAAAAAAATCAAAGACAAGAACATATCTGCATTGGTTTTTGCCAGGATTCCAACAGATTCTGAAAACCATCCAGAGAGGTCAGGGCCGAGAGCTTCAGATCTTTTTGTAAGATATTCCAGGAAGCAGAGTAGGAGAAGGCCCTTTTTCCAAGTTCAGTCCTCACTGACGGAACACTGCAGGTGATCATGTCCTGAGAGCGCACGCTGTAGCTGCACTCACGCAAAGACATGTACAGGTAGTCCCCGATTTACGAGCGAGATCCGTTACAACGAGGCGCTCGTAAACCGGAAATCTCGTAATTTGGAACGGCCGCCACGCTTCTCGTAAGTCCGGAATTTCGCTCGTAAATTGGAACGGTTTTGCTAGCGCGACTACGAACACTCGTTTTTCATCGAAAAACTGCTTATGAGTGCATAAAAATGATCGGAAACGTGTGTCCACATGTTTAGCTAACGAACTGTGGTGAAAAAACACAGGAAAACTCAGTATTTTTTGCGTTTTTTCCAATAATTCGCCAGCTCGTAAGTCCGGAACCTCGTAGATCAGAGCGCTCGTAAATCGGGGACTACCTGTAGGAGGAGATGTATGAGGGCAGCAGACCAAGAAGTGATTTGAAGATGAAAATGTACAATGAGGCTAATGATGAGGCTAGCCTGTATAAATAAAGGTTGAATGAATGAATGAATGAAAAAATACATGTATAATCATTTAAACTTAAAATATTTGTTCCAAAACGAACAGGGATTTTTCGGAACATTACTCCAGAGGGACAACAGATTCTGAGATGTTGGACAGTGCACAGCAAATTACTGTACAGCAATTTTGTCAACCAATGCTAGTGAGTCAGTGGAGAGTGCTGACAGTGTCAGTCAGTGGAGAGTGCTGACAGTGATGACATGCTGATGTAAGGTTCACAGAGCTGAAAAATTTGCATAAAAACTAAAAAGTTGGGTAGTCCCGTATAAAACTTTATTTTCTCGTTGTTCTGGAAGGTTTCAGGAGTATATTTAGTCACTGAGACTTTTTTCTTAAGGTCGCAGATCTCAGTTGTGTAGCCTTTCACTGCATCCTCCAGCTTTGTGAGGTCAACCATGCTTAGATCAGTCTGGCATTCTGCATCTGCAAATATTTAATTATTAAAAAATACGTTCAGAAATTCTATAAATAAATAGTATTTTTATTTATTATTATTTTACCTTTGAATCGTTCATTTTCAGGGGCTGGTAAGCTTTCTTCACAGAGCTCATCTTCCAGACTGTTGGCCTCCTCTTCAGTGGCAGTGCAGAGAAGCTTCCGGGCCTTAGCTCTTTCCCCGCGTCGGAGGGATGCTTCTGTTTGTGGCCTCTGTTACTTCTTTGGTACCCCAGGTTAACAGTAGGGGGCTAGTCTTGGGAATGTACATCAGCTGCTGCACTCGGACAACCTAAATATAAAACGCCACTTTAAAGTAAAACACGTAAATGCCTTTCCTAGCACTAAGCTGGTACATCTTCATCTTTAAATCACTTCTTGGTCTGCTGCCCTCATACATCTCCTCCTACATGTCTTTGCGTGAGTGCAGCTACAGTGTGCGCTCTCAGGACATGATTACCTGCAGTGTTCCGTCAGTGAGGACTGAACTTGGAAAAAGGGCCTTCTCCTATTCTGCTCCTGCTTCATGGAATATCTTACAAAAAGATCTGAAGCTCTCGACCTTGACTTCTCTAAATGGTTTTCAGAATCTGTTGGAATCCTGGCAAAAACCAATGCAGATTTGTTCCTGTCTTTGATTTTATACGTCTACCTTATAATGTTTTGCTAGTTTTTTGATACTTTGTTAAAAAAAAAAAAAAATCTTTTGTTTTTTTCTCTCTTTTTGTTTTCTATTGTTTATTGTTTGTTTGTTTATTGTTTAATGAAATTCTATCACTGCTGTTCATTGTTCTTTAGTTTTAGCAGGTCGCTTTCGTAAATGAGCCCATGAGGTTCAAAAGATTTACCTGACTAAATAAAGGTTGAATGAATGAAAAGCTAACCGTTAACAACATTAGCATTCTAATCTGATTTTTTCTGGGAACAATCAAGTGTTGAACCACTACACAAGCTAGGGCACAACATATCTTACCTGGCATATGAACGCCTGTCTTTCTAGTAACTGTCCAATAAAATATCTGAAAATATGATTTAAACGATACGATCCTTACCTGTTACAAAGTGGTCGCTGCAGACTCTCGCGTTGTCAGTTTCCGCACCTCCTGTTTTTAGCCGTAGGTTGTTAATCCACGTTTGTCATCTTTTTTCTGTAAGTTTTTTTAAATTAATCCCCTTGTGGCATACTACTTTCGGAACACGAAAATAACTTTTATCTATCTCTCGATTAGAGTGGTTGCAACAACCGTAAACGGCACAGAATTTAGGCATGTTGATGCTGAATCATCAACAGAAGGAAACGGCTGTGTTTACTTCCGGACCCCCAACTGTGTTCTGTGACGTCACTGCTAAGTCATCTGCAACCCAGCAATAAGCCCATTAATCACACAAATAATAAATAAGTCTCTACAATCTGGTCATGTTCCACTGCCTCTAAAAACTGCTATCATTAGGCCTCTTCTAAAAAAAAATCTAATTTGGATCCTGACATTTTTTTCTAATTACTGCCCAATTTCACACCTCCCCTTTCTGTCTAAAGTGCTAGAAAAAGCAGTTGCTGCTCAGTTGCAGGACCACCTACAGCAACACTCTATATATGAGAAGTTCCAGTCTGGATTTAGAGCAGCTCACAGTACTGAGACTGCATTGCTGAGATTTACCAATGATGTCCTCATGGCTGCTGACACTGGTTCTCCCTCCATCCTTGTCCTCCTTGACTTCACTGCAGCCTTCGACACTGTGGACCATAGTATCCTCCTCCACCGTCTTCATGTGGAGGTCGGTCTCTGTGACACTGTCCTGGACTGGTTCAAATCTTTCCTCTCCAATAGGCTGGAATGTGTTAGTCTTTGCAACGCCATGTCCCAGACAGTCTGTGGCTGTGTCTCAATTCAGGGGCTGCGTCCTCATGAGGACCCAGCCTAGCTGGGCCGAGTAGGCCACGCACTCACAAGACCGGGTGGGCTGAGCGAAACTGCTGAAATGGGACGGTCTAGCCTTCAGGAGAGCCGGCATTGAAGTGGGTGGGGCGTTCTCTTGAAGTGGGTGGGAAGTTCTTGTGTGCGCGCTTTGTGTGTGTGGAAAGAGAAGGGACGCCGCTAAAATATATTAGTTAGCTGAATACATGTATATATATTAGTGTTTCTGAGTTTACTGTTTGTTAAGAACTGATTATAAATCAGCTTATAAGGGGCGATCTGTTAAAACCCAGAGTGGACCTACGAAATGCAAGTTGTCCAGTAGCTCAGTTGGTAAATCAACTTGCGATTGGTGCAGAGATACTTTTCTCGAAGCTGGTTCGAATCTCACTCGGTACGGTTAAAACTTATTTTACGTTTGTCTTTTATTGGATAAAAAAATGAGGACTGAGATTAAAAGGAAGGAGTTTGTGAAACTCCTTTTTTTTTATCCAATAAAAGACAAACGTAAAATAAGTTTTAACCGTACCGAGTGAGATTCGAACCAGCTTCGAGAAAAGTATCTCTGCACCAATCGCAAGTTGATTAACCAACTGTGCTACTGGACAACTTGCATTTTGTAGGTCCACTCTGGGTTTTAAAAGATTGCCCCTCAGAAAATCCTTGCTACGCATGTGTAAAAAACTGTAATCTGATTTGTAATCACTTCTTCAAAAACAGTAAACTCAGAAACACTAATATACTGTATATTCAGTTAACACATTTTTTTTAGTCATTTCTGTAGTAAAATTTTAATGAGATATATTCGAGCTGAGGTTGTTTGAGATGACTAAATAAAGGTTGAATGAATATTCGCGCTGAGGTTGTTCAGAACGAGCTGATGACTCAACAACAGGCAGCAGCCCCGACTCTGCACGCAGAAAGTCCCACCCCCCCGCGAAATCTCTGCTGGCGCTATGAATTCTGGGATAGCCTCCGTCTTGAAGGATTCACGAATGCATCCTTCGATTTCGGCAGGAAGTAGGCCGCATTCCTCGGCCGCATGAGGAGGAGTCTTCGAATTGGGACAGTCCTCCGCGCGGGGCAATGACGTATGCGGCCGACAAATGCGCACTCATGAGGACCCAGCCCATGAATTGAGACACAGCCTGTGTCTCCTGTGGTGTTCCTCAGGGGTCAGTTTTGGGGCCCCTGCTGTTTTCCCTTTACATCAGGGGTGTCAGAGTCAAATACACCAAGGGCCACAAAAAAATTTGCTACAAGTCAAGGGCCGGACTGGTTCAATGTTCATATTGAAATTATTTCACATAGCCTATTGAACCAAGACCTAACAGACTGTCTATTATGATTAAATTAATAAAACAATATTTTCTTATGGATCTGTCAGTAATTTCAAGTGAAAACATTTTTTAACAGGCAAAGAGCAAAAAATTAAATTGTTTAAAAATATATATATATATGTTTCTTAATATCAAGATAAATGCATAAATAAAAGTGCATGCATTATAAACTGAAAATGCATTATTGTGCAGCTCTATGATCCTTCTGATCACCACTTTCAAATAGGAAAATAAGAAAATAAATCAAATCAGTTGTATTCTTTCTCATGGCTCTGTCCCCGAGTCCATTCAACTGAAAAGTAAATATAAATAAATAAAATACAATAAAATAAAATACATAAATCTATGGCACACAGCCAAAACAATACTTCCTTCAAAGAAAAATCACGTCTTGTAGAAACAAATGTAAAAATTTAACTGAATTAAAAACTGAAAATTTGTTACAGCTCTGTGATGCTCACTTATCTGAGGCTGATACTTGGAGGTGCCTCATCTTTTGTACAAGTTCATCAATGTTTGGGGTTAGGCTCTGAGCTGAGGAAATCCTCAGGATTGATTACCTCCGTGAACATGTAGTCTGCCTCCCACCTGGCTTGAAACCCCTGTTCTCTGTGTCCACCTTACGTTTAGCCATTTTAGAGGAGGGGTGCAAATGTAGCTGAAAGTTGATCTCTGCTCTGACTGCTGATGAATAATGAAGCCACTTGTGCAAGCTGAAGTGACTGCACGAGCTACCTGCCTAAATAAAGGTTGAATGATTAGGCATACAGCTGTCTTGTGACTTTTTATTAATATACTGTACTTTTTTATGATTGTTTACTGTTGGCTGCAAGTATGAAGCTGTGAAATCCTTCATTTTCTACAGCTGATAGCTGTTGGTCATTAATTATGATGAAGTTCAGCAACTTCTCTGTTGAGCTCCAAGCTTCAGCTGTGTGTTTTTATTGTTCAGTCTGGGAGTATTGTCCCTCCTACGAGATTATCAGGTCGGAGTAGACGCGGTTGAACAAGAAAAAAAAACAGCTGAAGACATGGAGCTCGAATGAGGGACAGGCTGAATGATCCGAGACCGGGACGCGCGGCTGGGTCCTGCTGCTGTTTCAGCGAGAGTGTCATCCCGCTGAACTAACTTGAGCGCGGTTTAAAGTGGCGCTATGACTCTGCAGACATTGCATGTTGCTGTCTTATGGTATTTAGTGTAAAATACATCCACACATCAGACATGTTACGATGAACAGTTGGCTAACTGTTAGCTAAAATGCTACTCACCGAGTCTGCACGTTGGAGCTGCTGGCTGCAAACTATGGAATGGATTTCCTGAATTTGAAGCGGGTCTCATTACTCTGGGTTCATGAGACACGACTCCGTTCCGAAAATCCATTCCATAGTTTGATCGACTCCGTGCCGTGCGCAAAACACCAGCGGGCGGCTGTGGCTTGCGGGCCGGATCTAATAGTTATTAAATATCATCCAGGGGGCCATAAATAATTGCTTCGCGGGCCGGATCTGGCTCGCGGGCCGGCACTTTAACATTTGTGCTTTACATGCTACCTTTAGGTCAAATTATTAATCAGTTCAACATTTCTTTTCACTGTTATGCCGACGATACACAGCTTTACATCAGGACTGGAGCATCATCATCATCCCCATTGTCATCTCCATCTTCACTCACTGCCCTCTCTACCTGCCTGGAGGAAATTAGGGCATGGATGAATCAGAACTTTCTTCAATTAAACTGCTCCAAGACTGCGGCCATACTGATTGGCACCTCTCACCAGGTACAAACATCAACTATAACAACAATTTCCTTTTCTGGACAAGACATCCCCCTCTCCACCTCTGTTACAAATCTTGGAATAAAAATGGACTCTCATCTTACATTCGAAAATCACATTAAGTTTCTGTTTAAAACCTGCTTCTTCCATCTTCGAAACATCTCCAGACTTCGCCCATCCCTAACTTTTTCTGATGCTGAGAAGCTCATCCATGCTTTTGTCTCCTCCAGGCTCGACTACTGCAACTCCCTGTTTATTGGAATCCCTGGCAAATACCTTCAGAAGCTTCAATATATTCAAAACAGTGCAGCAAGGATTTTGTTGAGAGTTCGTAAATTTGAACATATTACGCCCATTCTCCAGAACCTCCATTGGTTTCCTGTCGCCTACAAAATTCAGTACAAAACTGCTCTCATTACACATCAATGCTTACACGGAACTTCACCAGATTATCTAAAGGACTTTCTTGTTAAATATTCATCCACCCGGTCTCTACGGTCACAGAACAGTAATCTCCTTCACATTCCGAGAACCAATTTGAGGACCATGGGAGACCGGGCTTTCAGTGTGGCTGCCCCCCGCCTATGGAACTCTCTTCCTGACTGCCTGAGAGCTCCACAGTCACTGGTTGACTTTAAAAGCGGCCTGAAGACCTTTCTTTTTAAGCGAGCCTACTCTGCCTCCTCATGATTCTATCTTTGATCTTAGATGATACTATTATTGATTTTATTTGTTTTATTTGACCTTTAATTTTGTTGCACTTTGTAGCACTTTGAGATTTTCATTAATGAAAAGTGCGTTATAAATTAAATTCATTATTATTATTATTATTTGCGGCGACACCTAATGTCTAAAATAAAACTTACTCTGCTTTGAAGTACGAAGTAAAACTTATTTCTCATCATTTTACTTTTTTCAAAGTTTAAGTGTCAGGGGAATTTAGATAGAGGTTATGGATGTTTATTAGTAACTAATGTTAAACTATGTGTGAATTACAGTAGAGAGTTGCATTGCTGCCCAAGAGAGACCGCTCTGAGCTTTGTGAGGAGCACGGAGCCTGCACACCTGATAAACTCCGAGGCCTCTTCCTCCGTTGTCTGTAAGCTGGAAAGTAGAGGTCATCTTGACCTCATCTTTTTCTGATAAGCATTATAAAAAGGACTTCTTTATACGTACTGTCCTTGGACAGACCTTGTGATGTGACCGGAGCTTCAATGTAACATCTGTGTAAGGCTGTTTTGAACTCTGCCCTCTTGTAAGTAAACGTCATATTTGTAGTATAGTTTGACCCCAAGTTGTAGACCGGACAGAAAAACAGAAACAGAGTTATCAAAAATAATATTTTATTCACAGGTGTGGGAGCTGCAGAGGGAGAAAAGGACAATGGTGAGTAATGGATCTAAATTGAGATCTCTTAAAGGAAATGATAGTAGTTCTTTCTTACTGAAATAAAGTCTTTGTTGTAGCCAGTCCGTGAGAGAAGGGAAGTTTCTGGTTCTTCTGGAGGTTCCTGGTTCTGTGTTCTATTCTGAATAAAATATTAGATGTTGGCACCTCCACATCCTTGCCTTCAGTTTTTATTCACAATTTGTTTAGTGCCCCAACTTATTTGGAATCTGGTTTGTACAATCCAGTCCAGGTTAGCAGCAGGTACAGTATCAAATCAGAAATAGTTCTTGTTGAGGAAAATGTTCATATCTGCATCAGGCAGTATGTGTGAGTGTTCTGGACAGACAGTGTCACCTGCAGTGGCGAACATGTATGCTGGCTGTAGAAGAAGCTTGAACACATGAATATGAGAATGCAAGATGTGACAGCAAAGGATAAGTCTTGTGTTAGTTCCACCACCAGCAGCAGGGTCCTCAGACAGAACGGCTGGTGGAATGTCCTGGTCCATCTGCAACCCTCTCTCGACTTGTTTTTTCGTGGACATGGAGCTGTGACATTACATTGTGCCTCATCCTCAGCAAAAAGCTCCTCCAGTGGAGACTTTCTGGACAGATTGCAGGGAAGTGGTTCCTAAACAAACAACAGGTTCATCAGTATTATCAGTAAAAAGGGATTATTAAATAATTATTAAGATTGAGAATGTATACAATTTCAGCTATCATACACTTACACTCTCATCCTCCACTCCCTCATTCTCAGGCCTTTCCGCAGACTGCATGGTGACCCCATCATCTCCACAGTCTTCCTCTGTTGACCACAAAGAACATTACTAGTATTTAGATTCAAGATTTTAATAGCTGAAAAGGACAGTTGTCCATGAATGACATTTCCCCTGCTCAATCAGCTTTATCTGGATCTGCTCCCAGACATATCATCCATCTTCTGTTTAATGAGCAGAGCAGCTCTTCACCTTATAACAAGATGCAATTAACTTATTTGACAAGTGGTCCATGGTAGGTGGTGTGCACTTGGGTTGACTGTTTTCGCCATGTCCCTGCAAACATAAACAAACATGTCCCTGTTACTGTAATGTTGGCTTAGGATGGACAATTACCGTATTTTCCGGATTATAGGTCACAGCTTTTTATGGTTTTTTCAGGGCCTGCGACCTATATACCAGTGCAACCTATTTGTGGATTTTTTTCCACCAGGGGGCAGTACAGGCTGCAGTACCACTTTTGGCCGCTAGGGAGCAGTACAGGCTGCAGTACCACTTTCGGCCGCTAGGGGCAGTACAGGCTGCAGTACCACTTTCGGCCGCTAGGGGCAGTACAGGCTGCAGTACCACTTTCGGCCGCTAGGGGCAGTACAGGCTGCAGTACCACTTTCGGCCGCTAGGGGGCAGTACAGTTTGCAGTACCAGTTTCGGCCGCTATGGGCGCTAAAGAGACCTGTAGTCTGTTTACCGGTACTGTACCTGCAGACGTGCCGGGGGGCGTTATCTGTATGTGTATTGAGAATAAAAGCCCATCACCCCGGCGTCATCTCTGTGGGGAGTAGGACAGATGCAGCAACAGCGAACAACACGAGAACAACAAAGAACAACGAGACAACAGCAGCCATGCCTCCAAAAAGAAAGTCATACACGGCCGATTTTAAATTGGACGTGGTGAAATTCGCCGTGGTTCACGGGAACCGAGCCGCTGACCGCCAGTACGGGGTCAGTGAGAAGGTGATCCGGGGCTGGAGGAAGTCCGAGGCGGTGATCCAGGCCATGAAGAGGACCAAGCGGGCGAACAGGGGCAGACGAGCCAGGTGGCCAGAACTTGAGGACCGAGTGAGGGCTTGGGTTCTCTCGGAGCGCGCGTGTGGGAGAGGGGTCTCCACCGTCCAGCTGCGCCTCCATGCCATCTCTGTCTCCAAGGACATGGGCATCGCGGAGTTCCAAGGTGGTCCGAGCTGGTGCTTCAGGTTCATGAAGCGCAACGACCTCTCCATCAGGGCCCGGACCACCATGTCGCAGAAGCTGCCAGCTGACTACCAGGACAAGCTGGACACCTTCCGTGCCTTCGTGAGCCGACAGGTAAGCTAACATGTTTTGTGTGTTACACGTACCTGTATCTTGCTAAATTTTAATAGATTAATTTAATAAAAAATCGCGCGATCACAGCGAGTTTATTGTCAGTGCGCGCGTTTCTTTGTTTAATGTACGAAGATGTCTCCTTCGTGTGTCGCATGGTACCTGTACCGCTAGCTAAGCTAAGCTAACATGTTTTTTTTTTGTGTGTGTTAAATGTACGGTACCTGTATCTTGCTAAATTTTAATAGATTAATTTAATATAAAATCGCGCGATCACAGCGAGTTTGTTGTCAGTGCGCGCGCGTTTCTTTGTTTAGTAATGTACCGTACGAAGATGGCTGCCTTCGTGTGTCGCATGGTACCGCTAGCTAAACTACCAGTAACATGCTTCTTGCTAAATTTTAATATATTAATTTAATATAAAATCACGCGCTCATAGCGAGTTTGTGTTGAGTGGGTGCGTGCTTAATTCTTTGTTTACTTTTTTGTGTGTGTTTAAAGATGCAGTATGTAACATTTTTTATAAACATATTCCTTCACTCTGTCACCATCTCCTGACAGACTGATGCTTTGCCTGTTGAAATTTTTTCTAAGCAGACTGAACCTTTAACGCACTTCTTGCTAAATTTTAATATATTAATTTAATAATAATAGGTGATAATAATGATTTTTTTTTTTATAACGCACGTTTTATTAACAAAAATCTCAAAGTGCTACAAAGTGCAGCTAAAATTACCGGTAAAGGTCAAAAACAAGTGATAAAATCAAGTACCGGTAAGATCAGTGATAAAACAACCAAAAACCATAATAAAATCAATAAAAACAATGATAACATCAACTAAGATCTGAGTTAAAATCATGTGTATCGGTAGGCAGAGTATGGTACGCTCGCTTAAAAATAAAGGTCTTTAAGCCTTGTTTAAAGTCAACCAGTGACTGTGGAGCACTGGTTTAATAAAAATGTGGACATGTGATGTGGACATGTGATGTGATGTTGACAAACAAAGAAACATTTTATGTTGCAGGTCACTTGGTGCGCTCACAGCAGGTCTGTGAGTGCGTGCTCGATTCTTTTAGCCCAACACTAATATCTGCCTTTTGTCTTTCTCACGCCAGGTCCAGACTCATCAGATCACTGGCGGCCATATTGTTAATATGGACGAAGTACCGCTTACGTTTGACATTCCGCTTGGACGCAGTGTCTCCCAGAAAGGGGAGAAAAGCAT
>JBBPBX010026975.1:0-16925 GCA_038048925.1 Garcialebias charrua
GGCTGCTTCAGGAAAAGTTGAAGTGAGAGTTGAGTCCAGGATCCACGCGTGGGGCTGCGGGGTGTGTGTGTGCGCACGCGCATGTAAGTGTGCGTGTGTGAGGTCACAGAAAACAAAACATGTTTTCTGAAAGTTTTAAGTTTTTAATAAAACAAAAACATTTTAAATCCAACGTTTTATAAAATTACATTTAAACATCCTTTCAGATTAAAGGTCCTCTCCTTTCAGATTAAAGGTCCTTCGCTAATTACAATCACAGCTTTTTGCAATGTTATTATTATTGTTATTATTGTTATTGTTATCGTTGTTGTTGTTGTTGTTGTTGTTGTTGTTGTTGTTGTTGTTGTTGTTGTTGTTGTTTATTGGATGTAACTGGACCCAGAGTACATAATTTTGTTCCACCTCAACATGTGATGAATGACATGAAACTTGAACTTGATTATTTATATTCTCAGTTCTTGTTTGTTTATTTTTGTAATGTTTCTATTATTGGTAGATAAATAAAAGTTACAATTTGAAAATAAAACTAAATTAAATAACTTTAATCTATTAACGGTTAAGTTTGGTTGCTTTGCCATTACTGTATTGTATTTTATTCTGTTGATTTTTGTAATGTTTGTTTTGTTTTGTATTTCTTTTGATTGTTCAGTTTTAAAAGTATAAATAAAGATTTTTATTTGTAAGATTTATTTGGGGAAAACGAGACAATTTTATTTATTTAATTAGTTTACAATATTTCCTCATGATTCATTTTTTTAAATAAACCTATAGTAAAGTGAGAAAAATCAACATTGACTTTAGGAGCATCATTTGGACGTGTCCTGATGTGAGAGGGACGAGACGTCCTCAGATCTGGACCTGAAGAAGACAGAAGAGTTCAAATTAGTTTGAAAATCTGAGTATTGTTTGGTATGAGTGAAACATGTAGATGTTATCTAACAGAGTGAAACATGTAGATGTTATCTAACAGAGTGAGACATGTAGATGTTATCTAACAGAGTGAAACATGTAGATGTTATCTAACAGAGTGAAACATGTAGATGTTATCTAACAGAGTGAAACATGTAGATGTTATCTAACAGAGTGAAACATGTAGATGTTATCTAACAGACATGTAGATGTTATCTAACAGAGTGAAACATGTAGATGTTATCTAACAGAGTGAAACATGTAGATGTTATCTAACAGAGTGAAACATGTAGATGTTATCTAACAGAGTGAAACATGTAGATGTTATCTAACAGAGTGAGACATGAAGATGTTATCTAACAGAGTGAAACATGTAGATGTTATCTAACAGAGTGAGACATGTAGATGTTATCTAACAGAGTGAAACATGTAGATGTTATCTAACAGAGTGAGACATGTAGATGTTATCTAACAGAGTGAGACATGTAGATGTTATCTAACAGAGTGAAACATGTAGATGTTATCTAACAGAGTGAAACATGTAGATGTTATCTAACAGAGTGAAACATGTAGATGTTATCTAACAGAGTGAGACATGAAGATGTTATCTAACAGAGTGAAACATGTAGATGTTATCTAACAGAGTGAAACATGAAGATGTTATCTAACAGAGTGAAACATGTAGATGTTATCTAACAGAGTGAAACATGTAGATGTTATCTAACAGAGTGAAACATGTAGATGTTATCTAACAGAGTGAAACATGTAGATGTTATCTAACAGAGTGAAACATGTAGATGTTATCTAACAGAGTGAAACATGTAGATGTTATCTAACAGAGTGAGACATGTAGATGTTATCTAACAGAGTGAAACATGTAGATGTTATCTAACAGAGTGAAACATGTAGATGTTATCTAACAGAGTGAAACATGTAGATGTTATCTAACAGAGTGAAACATGTAGATGTTATCTAACAGAGTGAAACATGTAGATGTTATCTAACAGAGTGAAACATGTAGATGTTATCTAACAGAGTGAAACATGTAGATGTTATCTAACAGAGTGAGACATGTAGATGTTATCTAACAGAGTGAAACATGTAGATGTTATCTAACAGAGTGAAACATGTAGATGTTATCTAACAGAGTGAAACATGTAGATGTTATCTAACAGAGTGAAACATGAAGATGTTATCTAACAGAGTGAAACATGTAGATGTTATCTAACAGAGTGAAACATGTAGATGTTATCTAACAGAGTGAAACATGTAGATGTTATCTAACAGAGTGAAACATGAAGATGTTATCTAACAGAGTGAGACATGTAGATGTTATCTAACAGAGTGAAACATGTAGATGTTATCTAACAGAGTGAGACATGTAGATGTTATCTAACAGAGTGAAACATGTAGATGTTATCTAACAGAGTGAAACATGTAGATGTTATCTAACAGAGTGAAACATGTAGATGTTATCTAACAGAGTGAAACATGAAGATGTTATCTAACAGAGTGAGACATGTAGATGTTATCTAACAGAGTGAAACATGAAGATGTTATCTAACAGAGTGAAACATGTAGATGTTATCTAACAGAGTGAAACATGTAGATGTTATCTAACAGAGTGAAACATGTAGATGTTATCTAACAGAGTGAAACATGTAGATGTTATCTAACAGAGTGAAACATGAAGATGTTATCTAACAGAGTGAGACATGTAGATGTTATCTAACAGAGTGAAACATGTAGATGTTATCTAACAGAGTGAAACATGTAGATGTTATCTAACAGAGTGAAACATGTAGATGTTATCTAACAGAGTGAAACATGTAGATGTTATCTAACAGAGTGAAACATGTAGATGTTATCTAACAGAGTGAGACATGTAGATGTTATCTAACAGAGTGAGACATGTAGATGTTATCTAACAGAGTGAGACATGTAGATGTTATCTAACAGAGTGAAACATGAAGATGTTATCTAACAGAGTGAAACATGTAGATGTTATCTAACAGAGTGAGACATGTAGATGTTATCTAACAGAGTGAAACATGTAGATGTTATCTAACAGAGTGAAACATGAAGATGTTATCTAACAGAGTGAAACATGTAGATGTTATCTAACAGAGTGAAACATGTAGATGTTATCTAACAGAGTGAGACATGTAGATGTTATCTAACAGAGTGAAACATGTAGATGTTATCTAACAGAGTGAGACATGAAGATGTTATCTAACAGAGTGAAACATGTAGATGTTATCTAACAGAGTGAAACATGAAGATGTTATCTAACAGAGTGAGACATGTAGATGTTATCTAACAGAGTGAAACATGTAAGATGTTATCTAACAGAGTGAAACATGTAGATGTTATCTAACAGAGTGAAACATGTAGATGTTATCTAACAGAGTGAAACATGTAGATGTTATCTAACAGAGTGAAACATGTAGATGTTATCTAACAGAGTGAAACATGAAGATGTTATCTAACAGAGTGAAACATGTAGATGTTATCTAACAGAGTGAGACATGAAGATGTTATCTAACAGAGTGAAACATGTAGATGTTATCTAACAGAGTGAAACATGAAGATGTTATCTAACAGAGTGAGACATGTAGATGTTATCTAACAGAGTGAAACATGTAGATGTTATCTAACAGAGTGAAACATGTAGATGTTATCTAACAGAGTGAAACATGTAGATGTTATCTAACAGAGTGAGACATGTAGATGTTATCTAACAGAGTGAAACATGTAGATGTTATCTAACAGAGTGAAACATGAAGATGTTATCTAACAGAGTGAGACATGTAGATGTTATCTAACAGAGTGAAACATGAAGATGTTATCTAACAGAGTGAAACATGTAGATGTTATCTAACAGAGTGAAACATGAAGATGTTATCTAACAGAGTGAAACATGTAGATGTTATCTAACAGAGTGAAACATGTAGATGTTATCTAACAGAGTGAGACATGTAGATGTTATCTAACAGAGTGAGACATGAAGATGTTATCTAACAGAGTGAGACATGTAGATGTTATCTAACAGAGTGAAACATGAGATGTTATCTAACAGAGTGAAACATGTAGATGTTATCTAACAGAGTGAAACATGTAGATGTTATCTAACAGAGTGAAACATGTAGATGTTATCTAACAGAGTGAAACATGAAGATGTTATCTAACAGAGTGAAACATGTAGATGTTATCTAACAGAGTGAAACATGTAGATGTTATCTAACAGAGTGAAACATGTAGATGTTATCTAACAGAGTGAAACATGAAGATGTTATCTAACAGAGTGAAACATGTAGATGTTATCTAACAGAGTGAGACATGTAGATGTTATCTAACAGAGTGAACATGTAGATGTTATCTAACAGAGTGAAACATGTAGATGTTATCTAACAGAGTGAGACATGAAGATGTTATCTAACAGAGTGAAACATGTAGATGTTATCTAACAGAGTGAAACATGAAGATGTTATCTAACAGAGTGAGACATGTAGATGTTATCTAACAGAGTGAAACATGTAGATGTTATCTAACAGAGTGAAACATGAAGATGTTATCTAACAGAGTGAAACATGTAGATGTTATCTAACAGAGTGAAACATGAAGATGTTATCTAACAGAGTGAGACATGTAGATGTTATCTAACAGAGTGAAACATGAAGATGTTATCTAACAGAGTGAAACATGTAGATGTTATCTAACAGAGTGAAACATGAAGATGTTATCTAACAGAGTGAGACATGTAGATGTTATCTAACAGAGTGAAACATGTAGATGTTATCTAACAGAGTGAAACATGAAGATGTTATCTAACAGAGTGAAACATGTAGATGTTATCTAACAGAGTGAAACATGAAGATGTTATCTAACAGAGTGAGACATGTAGATGTTATCTAACAGAGTGAAACATGAAGATGTTATCTAACAGAGTGAAACATGTAGATGTTATCTAACAGAGTGAAACATGTAGATGTTATCTAACAGAGTGAAACATGTAGATGTTATCTAACAGAGTGAAACATGTAGATGTTATCTAACAGAGTGAAACATGAAGATGTTATCTAACAGAGTGAAACATGTAGATGTTATCTAACAGAGTGAAACATGAAGATGTTATCTAACAGAGTGAAACATGTAGATGTTATCTAACAGAGTGAAACATGTAGATGTTATCTAACAGAGTGAAACATGAAGATGTTATCTAACAGAGTGAGACATGTAGATGTTATCTAACAGAGTGAAACATGTAGATGTTATCTAACAGAGTGAGACATGTAGATGTTATCTAACAGAGTGAAACATGTAGATGTTATCTAACAGAGTGAAACATGTAGATGTTATCTAACAGAGTGAAACATGTAGATGTTATCTAACAGAGTGAGACATGTAGATGTTATCTAACAGAGTGAAACATGTAGATGTTATCTAACAGAGTGAAACATGTAGATGTTATCTAACAGAGTGAGACATGAAGACGCTATCTAACAGAGTGAAACATGTAGATGTTATCTAACAGAGTGAGACATGAAGACGCTATCTAACAGAGTGAAACATGTAGATGTTATCTAACAGAGTGAAACATGTAGATGTTATCTAACAGAGTGAAACATGTAGATGTTATCTAACAGAGTGAAACATGTAGATGTTATCTAACAGAGTGAAACATGTAGATGTTATCTAACAGAGTGAACATGTAGATGTTATCTAACAGAGTGAAACATGTAGATGTTATCTAACAGAGTGAAACATGTAGATGTTATCTAACAGAGTGAGACATGAAGACGCTATCTAACAGAGTGAGACATGTAGATGTTATCTAACAGAGTGAAACATGTAGATGTTATCTAACAGAGTGAAACATGTAGATGTTATCTAACAGAGTGAAACATGTAGATGTTATCTAACAGAGTGAAACATGTAGATGTTATCTAACAGAGTGAAACATGAAGATGTTATCTAACAGAGTGAAACATGTAGATGTTATCTAACAGAGTGAAACATGTAGATGTTATCTAACAGAGTGAAACATGTAGATGTTATCTAACAGAGTGAGACATGTAGATGTTATCTAACAGAGTGAGACATGTAGATGTTATCTAACAGAGTGAACATGAAGATGTTATCTAACAGAGTGAAACATGTAGATGTTATCTAACAGAGTGAAACATGTAGATGTTATCTAACAGAGTGAAACATGTAGATGTTATCTAACAGAGTGAAACATGTAGATGTTATCTAACAGAGTGAAACATGAAGATGTTATCTAACAGAGTGAAACATGTAGATGTTATCTAACAGAGTGAAACATGAAGATGTTATCTAACAGAGTGAAACATGTAGATGTTATCTAACAGAGTGAAACATGTAGATGTTATCTAACAGAGTGAAACATGTAGATGTTATCTAACAGAGTGAGACATGAAGATGTTATCTAACAGAGTGAAACATGTAGATGTTATCTAACAGAGTGAAACATGTAGATGTTATCTAACAGAGTGAAACATGTAGATGTTATCTAACAGAGTGAGACATGTAGATGTTATCTAACAGAGTGAAACATGTAGATGTTATCTAACAGAGTGAGACATGAAGATGTTATCTAACAGAGTGAAACATGTAGATGTTATCTAACAGAGTGAAACATGTAGATGTTATCTAACAGAGTGAAACATGTAGATGTTATCTAACAGAGTGAAACATGTAGATGTTATCTAACAGAGTGAAACATGTAGATGTTATCTAACAGAGTGAAACATGTAGATGTTATCTAACAGAGTGAACATGTAGATGTTATCTAACAGAGTGAGACATGTAGATGTTATCTAACAGAGTGAAACATGTAGATGTTATCTAACAGAGTGAGACATGTAGATGTTATCTAACAGAGTGAAACATGTAGATGTTATCTAACAGAGTGAGACATGTAGATGTTATCTAACAGAGTGAAACATGTAGATGTTATCTAACAGAGTGAGACATGTAGATGTTATCTAACAGAGTGAGACATGAAGATGTTATCTAACAGAGTGAAACATGTAGATGTTATCTAACAGAGTGAGACATGTAGATGTTATCTAACAGAGTGAAACATGTAGATGTTATCTAACAGAGTGAAACATGTAGATGTTATCTAACAGAGTGAGACATGTAGATGTTATCTAACAGAGTGAAACATGAAGATGTTATCTAACAGAGTGAAACATGTAGATGTTATCTAACAGAGTGAAACATGTAGATGTTATCTAACAGAGTGAAACATGTAGATGTTATCTAACAGAGTGAAACATGTAGATGTTATCTAACAGAGTGAAACATGTAGATGTTATCTAACAGAGTGAAACATGTAGATGTTATCTAACAGAGTGAGACATGTAGATGTTATCTAACAGAGTGAGACATGTAGATGTTATCTAACAGAGTGAGACATGTAGATGTTATCTAACAGAGTGAGACATGTAGATGTTATCTAACAGAGTGAGACATGTAGATGTTATCTAACAGAGTGAGACATGTAGATGTTATCTAACAGAGTGAAACATGTAGATGTTATCTAACAGAGTGAAACATGTAGATGTTATCTAACAGAGTGAAACATGTAGATGTTATCTAACAGAGTGAAACATGTAGATGTTATCTAACAGAGTGAAACATGAAGATGTTATCTAACAGAGTGAAACATGTAGATGTTATCTAACAGAGTGAAACATGAAGATGTTATCTAACAGAGTGAAACATGTAGATGTTATCTAACAGAGTGAAACATGTAGATGTTATCTAACAGAGTGAAACATGTAGATGTTATCTAACAGAGTGAAACATGTAGATGTTATCTAACAGAGTGAAACATGTAGATGTTATCTAACAGAGTGAAACATGTAGATGTTATCTAACAGAGTGAAACATGTAGATGTTATCTAACAGAGTGAGACATGTAGATGTTATCTAACAGAGTGAGACATGTAGATGTTATCTAACAGAGTGAGACATGTAGATGTTATCTAACAGAGTGAGACATGTAGATGTTATCTAACAGAGTGAGACATGTAGATGTTATCTAACAGAGTGAAACATGTAGATGTTATCTAACAGAGTGAAACATGTAGATGTTATCTAACAGAGTGAAACATGTAGATGTTATCTAACAGAGTGAGACATGTAGATGTTATCTAACAGAGTGAAACATGTAGATGTTATCTAACAGAGTGAAACATGAAGATGTTATCTAACAGAGTGAAACATGAAGATGTTATCTAACAGAGTGAGACATGTAGATGTTATCTAACAGAGTGAAACATGTAGATGTTATCTAACAGAGTGAAACATGTAGATGTTATCTAACAGAGTGAGACATGAAGATGTTATCTAACAGAGTGAAACATGTAGATGTTATCTAACAGAGTGAGACATGTAGATGTTATCTAACAGAGTGAAACATGTAGATGTTATCTAACAGAGTGAGACATGAAGATGTTATCTAACAGAGTGAAACATGTAGATGTTATCTAACAGAGTGAAACATGAAGATGTTATCTAACAGAGTGAAACATGTAGATGTTATCTAACAGAGTGAGACATGAAGATGTTATCTAACAGAGTGAGACATGTAGATGTTATCTAACAGAGTGAGACATGTAGATGTTATCTAACAGAGTGAGACATGTAGATGTTATCTAACAGAGTGAGACATGTAGATGTTATCTAACAGAGTGAAACATGTAGATGTTATCTAACAGAGTGAGACATGTAGATGTTATCTAACAGAGTGAAACATGAAGATGTTATCTAACAGAGTGAGACATGTAGATGTTATCTAACAGAGTGAAACATGAAGATGTTATCTAACAGAGTGAAACATGAAGATGTTATCTAACAGAGTGAAACATGTAGATGTTATCTAACAGAGTGAAACATGTAGATGTTATCTAACAGAGTGAAACATGTAGATGTTATCTAACAGAGTGAAACATGTAGATGTTATCTAACAGAGTGAGACATGTAGATGTTATCTAACAGAGTGAGACATGAAGATGTTATCTAACAGAGTGAAACATGTAGATGTTATCTAACAGAGTGAAACATGTAGATGTTATCTAACAGAGTGAAACATGTAGATGTTATCTAACAGAGTGAGACATGAAGATGTTATCTAACAGAGTGAAACATGTAGATGTTATCTAACAGAGTGAAACATGAAGATGTTATCTAACAGAGTGAAACATGTAGATGTTATCTAACAGAGTGAAACATGTAGATGTTATCTAACAGAGTGAAACATGTAGATGTTATCTAACAGAGTGAAACATGTAGATGTTATCTAACAGAGTGAGACATGTAGATGTTATCTAACAGAGTGAGACATGTAGATGTTATCTAACAGAGTGAGACATGTAGATGTTATCTAACAGAGTGAGACATGTAGATGTTATCTAACAGAGTGAGACATGTAGATGTTATCTAACAGAGTGAGACATGTAGATGTTATCTAACAGAGTGAGACATGTAGATGTTATCTAACAGAGTGAGACATGTAGATGTTATCTAACAGAGTGAGACATGTAGATGTTATCTAACAGAGTGAGACATGTAGATGTTATCTAACAGAGTGAAACATGTAGATGTTATCTAACAGAGTGAAACATGTAGATGTTATCTAACAGAGTGAGACATGTAGATGTTATCTAACAGAGTGAGACATGAAGATGTTATCTAACAGAGTGAAACATGTAGATGTTATCTAACAGAGTGAAACATGTAGATGTTATCTAACAGAGTGAAACATGTAGATGTTATCTAACAGAGTGAAACATGAAGATGTTATCTAACAGAGTGAAACATGTAGATGTTATCTAACAGAGTGAAACATGTAGATGTTATCTAACAGAGTGAAACATGTAGATGTTATCTAACAGAGTGAAACATGTAGATGTTATCTAACAGAGTGAAACATGTAGATGTTATCTAACAGAGTGAAACATGAAGATGTTATCTAACAGAGTGAAACATGTAGATGTTATCTAACAGAGTGAAACATGTAGATGTTATCTAACAGAGTGAGACATGTAGATGTTATCTAACAGAGTGAAACATGAAGATGTTATCTAACAGAGTGAGACATGTAGATGTTATCTAACAGAGTGAGACATGTAGATGTTATCTAACAGAGTGAGACATGTAGATGTTATCTAACAGAGTGAAACATGAAGATGTTATCTAACAGAGTGAAACATGTAGATGTTATCTAACAGAGTGAAACATGTAGATGTTATCTAACAGAGTGAAACATGTAGATGTTATCTAACAGAGTGAAACATGTAGATGTTATCTAACAGAGTGAAACATGTAGATGTTATCTAACAGAGTGAGACATGTAGATGTTATCTAACAGAGTGAGACATGAAGATGTTATCTAACAGAGTGAGACATGTAGATGTTATCTAACAGAGTGAGACATGTAGATGTTATCTAACAGAGTGAAACATGTAGATGTTATCTAACAGAGTGAGACATGTAGATGTTATCTAACAGAGTGAGACATGTAGATGTTATCTAACAGAGTGAGACATGTAGATGTTATCTAACAGAGTGAGACATGAAGATGTTATCTAACAGAGTGAGACATGTAGATGTTATCTAACAGAGTGAAACATGTAGATGTTATCTAACAGAGTGAGACATGTAGATGTTATCTAACAGAGTGAGACATGAAGATGTTATCTAACAGAGTGAGACATGTAGATGTTATCTAACAGAGTGAGACATGTAGATGTTATCTAACAGAGTGAGACATGTAGATGTTATCTAACAGAGTGAGACATGAAGATGTTATCTAACAGAGTGAGACATGTAGATGTTATCTAACAGAGTGACATCACACATGAGTTCAGATGAAACAAGTTATTCAGATTTATGTTTCTGCAGCATCTTTAAACAGCTTGAATAAAAAGTCCTGATTCATCTGGAAAACTTCAGAACTCTGCAGAAAAATAGAACCTAATAAAAGTTTAACGTAAAATATTTAAATATTCTTTATGTTTGTTTCCAGATGTTTCATTCCAGGTGAGTTGAGGACCTCTGCTGGCTGCAGGAGGGACCTGAGCTGACTGTCATCAGTTTAAACTCACATACGGGCTTTAACCTAATGAACAATAACATATACAGAGTGAAGAAATATGTTCATAAAAAAAAGCTACATACTGCAGCTTTAACCTAATGAACAATAACATATAAATGAATAATATTAATAATATTAATAATAATAATAGTGATAATAATAATAATTATTATTATAAATTAAGCAGATTGACGAAATCAAAGCAGAACATTTAGATGAAATATTGAAAATAAACAGAAAACAAGAAAAACAACTTTAGAAGAAGATTTAACGTAATGTTTCTATTTATAACATTATTCTTCTCTCAGAAAGTCTAAACTTTGAATGTTTGTCTTGAATTTACAGCTTCTCTCAACAAATCTGACAGAAAAAAAGTCCAATTTATTTTCAGGATAAAGACATAGTCTGAAGGAAAGTTGACTTTACATTTAATTTTTTAATAATAATAATAATAATATAATAATAATAATAATATTATTATTATTATTATTATTATTATTATTATTATTATTTTACAATTTCAGCTCCTAATGGTACATTTTAAAAACACTTAAACATTTTTTTAGTCAAATTCTGAGTAATCATCATTATTAAGAATTTTTTCAGTTTTTTCTTCAGTTTTTTGCTTCTTTTAATGTTTATCTTTATAGATTTTGTTCACAAAGGTTTTTTTTGTTTCGTAAAATGGTTGAAAATTAGAATTTTTGACAAAATGGATCATTGTAACTATGAATAAAACAGAAAGTCAGGAACAGTATTATTCATCCATCCATCCATTTTCTTCCGCTTATCCGGGGTCGGGTCGTGGGGGTAGCAGCCTAAGTAGGGAGGCCCAGACTTCCCTCTCCCCAGCCACTTGGAGCAGCT
Source organism: Garcialebias charrua (assembly GCA_038048925.1). NCBI lineage: Eukaryota > Metazoa > Chordata > Actinopteri > Cyprinodontiformes > Rivulidae > Garcialebias > Garcialebias charrua. The sequence continues at coordinate 11,906 of JBBPBX010026975.1, forward strand.
CCTCCGGGGGAATCCCAAGGCGTTCCCAGGCCAGCCGAGAAACATAGTCCCTCCAGCGTGTCCTGGGTCTTCCTCTGGGTCTCCTCCCGGTGGGACATGCCCGGAACACCTCACCAGGGAGGCGTCCAGGAGGCATCCTAACCAGATGCCCGAGCCACCTCAACTGGCTCCTCTCGATGTGGAGAAGCAGCGGCTCTACTCCGAGTCCCTCCCGGATGACTGAGCTTCTCACCCTATCTCTAAGGGAGAGTCCAGCCACCCTGCGGAGAAAACTCATTTCAGCCGCTTGTATCCGAGATCTCGTTCTTTCGGTCACAACCCAAAGCTCATGACCATAGATGAGGGTGGGAACGTAGATCGATCGGTAAATTGAGAGCTTTGCCTTTCGACTCAGCTCTCTCTTCACCACGACAGACCGGTACAGCGCCCGCTTCACTGCGGACGCTGCACCTATCCGCCTATCGATCTCACGCTCCAGTTTTCCCTCATTCGTGAACAAGATCCCGAGATACTTAAACTCCTCCACTTGGGGCAGGACCTCCTCCCCGACCCGGAGAGGGCATGCTACCCTTTTCCGGCTCAAGACCATGGCCTCGGATTTGGAGGAACTGATCCTCATCCCGGCCGCATCACACTCGGCTGCAAACCGCTCCAGTGAAAGTTGTAAATCACGAACTGATGAAGCCAGTAGGACCACATCATCTGCAAAAAACAGAGAAGCGATTCTAAGGTCACCAAAACGGATCCTCTCAACACCTTGGCTGCGCCTAGAAATTCTGTCCATAAAAGTTATGAACAGAATCGGTGACAAAGGGCAACCTTGGCGGAGTCCAACTCTCACCGGAAACGAGCCTGACTTACTGCCGGCAATGCGGACCAAGCTCTGACACCGGTCGTACAGGGACCTAACAGCCCTTATCAAAGGGCCTGGTACCCCATACTCCCGGAGTACCCCCCACAGAACCCCCCGAGGGACGCGGTCGAATGCCTTCTCCAAGTCCACAAAACACATGTAAACTGGTTGGGCAAACTCCCACGCACCCTCCAGGACCCTGCTGAGGGTGTAGAGCTGGTCCAGTGTTCCACGACCAGGACGAAAACCACACTGCTCCTCCTGAATCCGAGGTTCGACTATCCGACGGACCCTCCTCTCCAGAACCCCTGAATAGACCTTACCAGGGAGGCTTAAGAGTGTGATCCCCCTATAGTTGGAACACACCCTACGGTCCCCCTTTTTGAATAGGGGAACCACCACCCCAGTCTGCCAATCCAAGGGAACTGCCCCCGATGTCCACGCGATATTGCAGAGTCGCGTAAGCCAACACAACCCTACAACATCCAGAGCCCTAAGGAACTCCGGGCGAATCTCATCCACCCCCGGAGCCTTGCCACCGCGGAGCTTTTTAACCACCTCGGCGACCTCAGCACCAGAGATCGGAGAACCCGACCCAAAGTCCCCAGGCTCCGCTTCCTCAGTGGAAGACGTGCCAGTAGGATTGAGGAGGTCTTCGAAGTATTCCGCCCACCGACTCACAACATCCCGAGTTGAGGTCAGCAGCACGCCATCCCCACCATAAATGGTGTTGGTCGCGTACCTCTTTCCCCCCCTGAGACGCCGGATGGTGGACCAGAATCGCCTCGAAGCCGTACGGAAGTCATTCTCCATGGCCTCTCCGAACTCCTCCCACGCCCGAGTTTTTGCCTCAGCAACCACCCGAGCCGCATGCCGCTTGGACTGCCGGTACCTATCAGCTGCTTCCGGGGTCCCACAAGCCAAAAAGGCCCAATAGGACTCCTTCTTCAGCCTGACAGCATCCCTCACTGCCGGTGTCCACCACCGGGTTCGAGGGTTGCCACCACGACAGGCACCAACAACCTTGCGGCCACAACTCTGATAAGCTGCCTCGACAATAGAGGCGCGGAACATGGCCCACTCGGACTCAATGTCCCCCGCCTCCCTCGGAACGTGTTCAAAGCTCTCCCGGAGGTGGGAGTTAAAGCTCCGTCTTACGGGAGACTCTGCCAGACGTTCCCAGCAGACCCTCACAATACGTTTGGGTCTGCCAGGTCTGACCGGCATCCTCCCCCACCATCGGAGCCAACTCACCACCAGGTAGTGGTCAGTTGACAGCTCCGCCCCTCTCCTCACCCGAGTGTCCAAGACATGCGGCCGCAGATCAGATGAGACGACAACAAAGTCGATCATCGAACTGCGACCTAGGGTGTCCTGGTGCCAAGAGCACATATGGACACCCTTATGCTTAAACATGGTGTTCGTTATGGACAATCCATGACGAGCACAGAAGTCCAATAACAGAACACCACTCTGGTTCAGATCAGGGGGGCCGTTCCTCCCAACCACACCCCTCCAGGTCTCACTGTCATTGCCCACGTGAGCGTTGAAGTCCCCCAGTAGAACAAGGGAGTCCCCAGGAGGCGCACTCTCCAATACCCCCTCCAAGGACTCCAAAAAGGGTGGGTAGTCTGAGCTGCCGTTTGGTGCATAGGCACAAACAACAGTCAGAGCCCGTCCCCCCACACGTAGGCGAAGGGAGGCTACCCTCTCGTTCACCGGGGTGAACCCCAACGTACAGGCACCAAGATGGGGGGCAACCAGTATGCCCACTCCTGCTCTGCGTATTATTCATATTATTATTATTATTTGTTTATGAAATTAATCAAACAATAATTATAATATTAAATATGCTTTAGAGTTTTAAAATAATAAAGTAGGCTATTTAACTTTTTTTTACAGATTTATTGTCTGAATGTTTATGAAGCATTCAAACTGTTGTCCTCCATTTTTCTTCTGTGTTTTTCATCATCTTTCTCGTCTCGCAGTTTTCGTCTTTCAACAAATCATAAATCAAAACATTCGGCTCTTTCAGGATAATCCTGCTGTGACTTTTGGTGCAACTTCATCTTTTTGGAACATTTAGACTTTTCTGACATTTTTGTTCTCATAGAAAATGAATTGAACTCATTTCCATCTTTAGATCTGTTTACAACCTTTTACTGCTCCTTTCACTTTTTGTTCTGGTTCTGGGGTGGGGGGGTTCTGTCCGAAGTCCACAACCATCTCCTTCATCTTCTTGATGTGAAGCTTGTTCTTCCTGCACCAGCTCTCCAGGTGTTCTCCAGGTGTTCTCCAGGTGTTCTCCAGGTGTTCTTCAGGTGTTCTCCAGGTGTTCTCCAGGTGTTCTCCAGGTGTTCTCCAGGTGTTCCACCTCCTGCTTGTGATGCATCCAACCAGTGGTGTAGTCTACATTTTTGTAGTGGGCATACCGTGCTTAGAAACCAAAGTACACTGGTTAGTAAAATGTAACCGTCAATTTATTTTGATTTTAAGCATATTGAACAGTTCCAAATTTCTCTGATGCTTATATTTGAATAAATGAACAACAAACTTTGTACAACAGCTGGCTTTGTATTAAAAACATGTTATATAATTTATAAAACAGTATCAAAGAAAAGCACTGCACACCAATAGATTGTTACAGAAGTGTTTAACTGTCGTTTAACGTATCAATGACATGTACCTAATGGTATGTCATGTACCATTGGGCACTTTTAAGTGGGTATACTGAAATTCTTAAGTTTTTCTAGTGGGTATACTCCATATACCCGAGTATCACGTAGACTACACCACTGCATCCAACCACCACTGCATCGTCTGCAAACTTTACAATGTGACAGTCTGGATGGGTACGAGCGCTTTTTGCACTCATTTAAACTTTTTTAGCCTATTTTAACAAAAACAATTTTAGGAATATTCTTCCTTTTCAGTTAAAAAACAGCATTTTTGTTGTTGTTGCTAATTTCAGCAGTTTTTCAGCAAGTTCAGCAACATGCATTTACACTGCATTTTCTCAGGAAATGCAATCTCTCTAGTTATTATTATTTATATCATTCAATCAACATTTTCAGGTGTTTTGTTTTTTTACTCTAAAGTTCAAAGATTTACTGTAATAAAATAATAAATTAAATCGTTCATCCTCGGGATTTTCCGGCTCGGTTCGGCTCTTCGGGGCTTGTTTTTCTTGTGAAACCAGGTGAAACCGCTCAGATTGATGTCGATGAGCAACGTGAGAAACTCCAGAACGTGTGACGTCACCGATCATGTGATCCTGCAGAGACTTAACTGCAAGAAAGAGGGCTCACGTGTTTCCATTTCCAATGAATCATGTAAAATTATACATTTTTTAAACTTTTAACTTCAGTATTTTTTTAAAGTACCTAATTACTTTTATTTGTGTGTACTAAAAATACTTAATTCAGACAAGACTGATGGTTTATGTTTGAAATATGTTTTAATATATTCATCACATTTCAAATATTTTTGTCAGTTTATTACATCATTTGTCAAATTTTGCTTTTCTATTTTATTCTTGTCGTTTCTGTTTTATCTTAGTTAAAATTCTAAAACATTTTAAATGTGTCTTACAACACATTTGTAATCAATACAGCATGAAAATGGACATACCGGTACTGTATTTGCCTAATTTCATTTTTTACGACTTGTCAAATTTTTGTTTGTGTTTGTTTAATAGAGTTGTGTGTTTGGTATTAACCTATAATTTATTTTTGTAGTCATTTGTGTAAAAAGATAAACAAAAAACACAAAAGTGTGACTTTAAATAAATTGTTTATCAGGCTCATGAAAGTGACACTGAATAAATATTTGACATTTTAAATGCAATATTTGTCCGTTTTTTGGTCTTGAGTTTTCTCCGATTTCTGTTTTTATCAGAAAATCTGCCCAATTTATGACTATTAGCCTAAATAAATATTTTCCACATTCAACATTTTAACATAACAAAACTTCACCAGTAAACAGAAACATTTACAACAAACATTGTGTGACGTTTGAAACAAATGTCACACAAAAATTGGAATATCTGAGTTTGGAAAAATCTAGTTTTATAATGGTGAATGTGTATGATTAATTCTATGATTTATGTATTTATTTATTTGAGCAGACACTGGGCATTCAAAAAGGTTTTTCTGATTTAAATCTTGA
>JBBPBX010026975.1:18553-37657 GCA_038048925.1 Garcialebias charrua
GGATCTCTCTCGGGCCGAGTTCTGAAAGACTTTGCTGACTTTAGCTGATGAAGCTGAAACTGAGCTGAAAGCTAAACGCAGCTAAACGTTAGCTAAACAGAGTGAAACACTGTCTAAACAAAGAAGTGGAATTGGATGAATAAAATAGCTAAAGGCTAGCTAAAACTACCAAAAGTCTAGCTAAATTTAGTCGAGCTTTAGCTTGTAGCTGACATTGGCTTTAGCAGTGTTAGCTTGTAGCTGGCATTAGCAGTGTTAGCTTGTAGCTGACATTAGCATTAGCAATGTTGTTGTTTTTGTTGTGTTTTTTGGGGCGGCCGTGGTGTAGTGGTAATGGCAGTCGACCCCTGATCGGAAGGTTGGAGGTTCGAATCCCGCATCCGCCCACCATGTGTCGTTGTGTCCTTGGGCAAGACACTTAACCCCAAGTTGCTCCCGGTAGGTCTGGATGGCGCCTTGCAAGGCAGGCTACCACTACCGGTGTATGAATGTCTGAATGAATGGGTGGATGGCTGGTATTGTAAAGCGCTTTGGGGCTCCTCACAGGGGGCTGGAAAGCGTTATATAAATAAGCTCCATTTACCATTTACCATTTGTTAGCTTGTAGCTGGCATTAGCAGTGTTAGCTTGTAGCTGACATTAGCAGTGTTAGCTTGTAGCTGACACTAGCAGTGTTAGCTTGTAGCTGACGTTAGCATTAGCAGTGTTAGCTTGTAGCTGACATTAGCATTAGCAGTGTTAGCTTGTAGCTGACATTAGCAGTGTTGGATTGTAGCTGAAATTAGCAGTGTTATCTTGTAGCTGACATTAGCAGTGTTAGCTTGTAGCTGACAGCAGTGTTATCTTGTAGCTGACATTAGCAGTGTTAGCTTGTAGCTGACATTAGCAGTGTTAGCTTGTAGCTGACATTAGCAGTGTTAGCTTGTAGCTGATATTAGCATTAGCAGTGTTATTTTGTAGCTGACATTAGCAGTGTTATCTTGTAGCTGACATTAGCAGTGTTAGCTTGTAGCTGACATTAGCATTAGCAGTGTTATTTTGTAGCTGACATTAGCAGTGTTATCTTGTAGCTGACATTAGCAGTGTTAGCTTGTAGCTGACATTAGCAGTGTTAGCTTGTAGCTGACATTAGCATTAGCAGTGTTATTTTGTAGCTGACATTAGCAGTGTTATTTTGTAGCTGACATTAGCATTAGCAGTGTTATTTTGTAGCTGACATTAGCAGTGTTAGCTTGTAGCTGACATTAGCATTAGCAGTGTTATTTTGTAGCTGACATTAGCAGTGTTAGCTTGTAGCTGACATTAGCATTAGCAGTGTTATTTTGTAGCTGACATTAGCAGTGTTATTTTGTAGTTGACATTAGCAGTGTTATCTTGTAGCTGACATTAGCAGTGTTATCTTGTAGCTGACATTAGCAGTGTTAGCTTGTAGCTGACATTAGCATTAGCAGTGTTAACTTGTAGCTGACATTAGCATTAGCAGTGTTATCTTGTAGCTGACATTAGCAGTGTTAACTTGTAGTTGACATTAGCATTAGCAGTGTTATCTTGTAGCTGACATTAGCAGTGTTAACTTGTAGCTGACATTAGCATTAGCAGTGTTAGCGTACGAGCAGAAACCAAATCCGACGGTCCGCACGTTCGGTCCCGAACGCTCAGACTTCAGTCGACTTGTCTTCCAGGTTTGAGTGTCGACAGTCGGGGACACCTTGAGGACATTGCTGATGTCTGTCCACCCTGGCGTTGTGTTGACACACTGATGATGGTCCTGAGCCTCAGATCCTGTGCAGGGAGCCGGACCAGAACCACTTTTAACTTCCTGGTTCTGTTTAATTTTTCTTCACGTGAAGGTCAAACGTTTGTAGAACTGGACGAAGACCAGAACCAGTTTTATGTCCTGAACCTGAGTGGACTTTTTCTGTGGGACAGAGGTCCAGAGCGGGTCGTGGCTCAGGGTGGACACTGCGAGACCTCCAGCCCCTCACGAGCACCGTCACAGGGTCTGGATGGTTCTGGCCGCAGGGCCCGGCGCCTCACATGATAAACAATCAGCTGACTGGATCAGAACCGGAACGGAACGGGTCGTAAATGACGAGCTCAGATCAGAGGATCAGATGGTTCTGTTTACGACCCGGGTCACGGTCACGAGACCGTCTGTTGACCCAGATCCTGTCAGAGGGACGGGACACGGATCAGAACCGGTTTAAAAACAACCGGACCTCAGAGTCCTTTTCATGGACTCAGAACCCGGTCCGGTTCTCCGGCTCGGTTCTGTAGCACCTGTCCCCGCACGGACTTTGACTTTCAGTCTGTGGGACGGACCAGAACCTCCAGTCTGGACTCGTCTCAAAGACAAATAACTGTTTGTTTGTTTGTTTGAACAACAAACAACTTCCTGTTGTTTACTCTGCAGCCGAGGCGCAGCTGCTTCATCTGAAACGTTCTTGATTCTTCCTGAAGTTTAAACTCAGCGTGTGACTCTCAGCTACTACCACCCGGCCCGTCGGCTGCACAGGAGCCGAACTCGAGCTGTTTTTCTCTCACCCAAGCTTGATCAGCTGCGGCGGCCATCTTCAGTGGGACAGTTGTCGTCTTCAGAACGTCTGGCGTCCTAAACACATGCACGGCCAAGAATACGGTTACCGTATTTTTTGGACTATAGGCCGCATTGTCCAATTATTGCCAAAGAACTGGAAAAATCCATATACTGTATAGGTCACACCTACGTCAAAATGTGGACCGAGTGTTTAGCTCTGCTGCAAATGTCTTCCACAGGAGCGCACAGCAAGGCTGTAAAGAAGATTAACACTTAAAAACAATTAATTGTTTGATCAAAAATTATAGCAAATATGTGTCTGAGCTGAACTTTTCTTTAATAAATGAATAATTTTAGCAGGATAAACACCTAAAAATAAATATTTGTTAGCTGACATTATTGTAAGAGTGTGTCTCAGTTTAATTTTTGTTAATAAATTATTACAAATCAGCTTATTTTATAAAGAAGCCATAAATAGGTCGCAGGCCATGAAAAAATGATAAAAAGCTGCGACCTATAGTCCGGAAAATACGGTACTCAAACTGTGCACGTGGTGAATGGCGGCTCGCTGTGGAGGAAGTTTATTTCCCACCTGTGCAGGAACACCTTCAGGCAGGTGACCTCCAGGTGACCTCCAGAGAGTTAGAGGACACGATGAAAACGTTACGAGACGCCAACAGTTTCAGCTCCTCTCTCTTTCTGCCTGATGGGACAATTTGGACATTTTATTTTTTCAGCTTCGACTTTTTGAGCCACAAAGTTTTTAGAGAATCTCAGAAGGACTGAAGGTGAGACAGAGTCCAGGTGTGGGCGAGAGGGAGACAGGTGGAGCAGTGAGACCACAACTGAAGGTGAGACAGAGTCCAGGTGTGGACGAGAGGGAGACAGGTGGAGCAGTGAGACCACAAGGAGTAAAGGAAAAGTTTACAAGACAGTGGTGAGACCAGCTGTGTTCTATGGAGACAGAGACATGGACAAAAAAAATAATAATCATTTTATTTAAAAGCGCCTTTCAGGACACCCAAGGACACTTAACAAACCAACACAGTGTAATACAGAAGACAGGAGACATGGACATAATGACAGAGATGTGGACAAAAAGACAGGAGACAGACGTGGACAAAAAGACATGAGACATGGACAAAAAGACATGAGACATGGACAAAAATACATGAGACATGGACAAAAAGACATGAGACATGGACAAAAATACATGAGACGTGGACAAAAAGACGAGACATGGACAAAAAGACATGACATGGACAAAAAGACATGAGACGTGGACAAAAAGACATGAGACATGGACAAACAGACAGGAAACATGGACAAACAGACATGAGACGTGGACAAACAGACAGGAGACGTGGACAAACAGACATGAGACGTGGACAAACAGACATGAGACGTGGACAAAAAGACAGAGACGTGGACAAAAAGACATGAGACGTGGACAAAAAGACATGAGACGTGGACAAAAAGACATGAGACGTGGACAAAAAGACATGAGACGTGGACAAAAAGACATGAGACGTGGACAAAAAGACAGGAGACGTGGACAAAAAGACATGAGACGTGGACAAAAAGACATGAGACGTGGACAAAAAGACAGGAGACGTGGACAAAAAGACAGGAGACGTGGACAAAAAGACAGGAGACGTGGACAAAAAGACATGACATGGACAAAAAGACAGGAGACGTGGACAAAAAGACAGGAGACATGGACAAACAGACATGAGACGTGGACAAACAGACAGGAGACGTGGACAAACAGACAGGAGACGTGGACAAACAGACATGAGACGTGGACAAAAAGACATGAGACGTGGACAAAAAGACATGAGACGTGGACAAAAAGACATGAGACGTGGACAAAAAGACATGAGACGTGGACAAAAAGACATGAGACGTGGACAAAAAGACAGGAGACGTGGACAAAAAGACAGGAGACGTGGACAAAAAGACAGGAGACATGGACAAAAAGACATGACATGGACAAACAGACAGGAGACGTGGACAAACAGACAGGAGACGTGGACAAACAGACATGAGACGTGGACAAAAAGACAGGAGACGTGGACAAACAGACATGAGACGTGGACAAAAAGACATGAGACGTGGACAAAAAGACATGAGACGTGGACAAAAAGACAGGAGACGTGGACAAAAAGACAGGAGACGTGGACAAAAAGACAGGAGACATGGACAAAAAGACATGACATGGACAAACAGACAGGAGACGTGGACAAACAGACAGGAAACATGGACAAACAGACATGAGACGTGGACAAACAGACAGGAGACGTGGACAAACAGACAGGAAACATGGACAAAAAGACATGAGACATGGACAAAAAGACATGAGATGTGGACAAACAGACAGGAAACATGGACAAACAGACATGAGACGTGGACAAACAGACATGAGACATGGACAAAAATACATGAGACATGGACAAAAATACATGAGACATGGACAAAAAGACATGAGACATGGACAAAAAGACATGAGACATGGACAAAAAGACATGAGACATGGACAAACAGACAGGAGACGTGGACAAACAGACATGAGACGTGGACAAACAGACAGGAGACATGGACAAAAAGACAGAGACATGGACAAAAAGACAGACATGGACAAAAAGACATGAGCCATGGACAAAAAGACAGGAGACGTGGACAAACAGACAGGAGACGTGGACAGACAGACATGAGACGTGGACAAACAGACAGGAGACATGGACAAAAAGACAGAGACATGGACAAAAAGACAGACATGGACAAAAAGACAGGAGACGTGGACAAACAGACAGGAGATGTGGACAAACAGACAGGAGATGTGGACAAACAGACAGGAGACGTGGACAGACAGACAGGAGACATGGACAAACAGACAGACGTGGACAAAAAGACAGGAGACGTGGACAAAAAGACAGGAGACGTGGACAAACAGACAGACGTGGACAAAAAGACAGGAGACGTGGACAAAAAGACATGACATGGACAAACAGACAGGAGACGTGGACAAACAGACAGGAGACGTGGACAAACAGACATGAGACGTGGACAAAAAGACAGGAGACGTGGACAAACAGACATGAGACGTGGACAAAAAGACATGAGACGTGGACAAAAAGACATGAGACGTGGACAAAAAGACATGAGACGTGGACAAAAAGACAGGAGACGTGGACAAAAAGACAGGAGACGTGGACAAAAAGACAGGAGACGTGGACAAAAAGACAGGAGACGTGGACAAAAAGACAGGAGACGTGGACAAAAAGACAGGAGACATGGACAAAAAGACATGACATGGACAAACAGACAGGAGACGTGGACAAACAGACAGGAAACATGGACAAACAGACATGAGACGTGGACAAACAGACAGGAGACGTGGACAAAAAGACATGAGACATGGACAAAAAGACATGAGACATGGACAAACAGACAGGAAACATGGACAAACAGACATGAGACGTGGACAAACAGACATGAGACATGGACAAAAATACATGAGACATGGACAAAAATACATGAGACATGGACAAAAATACATGAGACATGGACAAAAAGACATGAGACATGGACAAAAAGACATGAGACATGGACAAACAGACAGGAGACGTGGACAAACAGACATGAGACGTGGACAAACAGACAGGAGACATGGACAAAAAGACAGAGACATGGACAAAAAGACAGACATGGACAAAAAGACATGAGCCATGGACAAAAAGACAGGAGACGTGGACAAACAGACAGGAGACGTGGACAGACAGACATGAGACGTGGACAAACAGACAGGAGACATGGACAAAAAGACAGAGACATGGACAAAAAGACAGACATGGACAAAAAGACAGGAGACGTGGACAAAAAGACAGGAGACATGGACAAAGAGACAGAGACGTGGACAAAAAGACAGGAGACGTGGACAAAAAGACAGGAGACATGGACAAAGAGACAGACGTGGACAAAAAGACAGGAGACGTGGACAAAAAGACAGGAGACGTGGACAAAAAGACATGAGACGTGGACAAAAAGACATGAGACGTGGACAAACAGACAGGAGACGTGGACAAACAGACATGAGACGTGGACAAAAAGACAGGAGACGTGGACAAAAAGACATGAGACGTGGACAAAAAGACAGGAGACGTGGACAAAAAGACATGAGACGTGGACAAACAGACATGAGACGTGGACAAACAGACAGGAGACGTGGACAAACTGACATGAGACGTGGACAAAAAGACAGGAGACGTGGACAAAGAGACAGACGTGGACAAAAAGACAGGAGACGTGGACAAACAGACAGGAGACGTGGACAAACAGACATGAGACGTGGACAAACGGACAGGAGACGTGGACAAACGGACAGGAGACGTGGACAAACAGACAGGAGACGTGGACAAACAGACAGGAGACGTGGACAAACAGACAGGAGACGTGGACAAAAAGACATGAGACGTGGACAAAAAGACGGGAGTCGTGGACAAAAAGAAGGGAGACGTGGACAAAAAGACAGGAGACGTGGACAAACAGACAGGAGACGTGGACAAACAGACAGGAGACGTGGACAAACAGACAGGAGACGTGGACAAAAAGACATGAGACGTGGACAAAAAGACGGGAGTCGTGGACAAAAAGAAGGGAGACGTGGACAAACAGACAGGAGACGTGGACAAAAAGACATGAGACGTGGACAAAAAGACGGGAGTCGTGGACAAAAAGAAGGGAGACGTGGACAAACAGACAGGAGACGTGGACAAACAGACAGGAGACAGAACTGGAAGGAGCAGAAATGAAGATGTTGAGGTTCTCCTTAGGAGAGACAAGGATGAGATGGTTTGGACATGTCCAGAGGAGGGACAGTGGGTACCTCATTTATTTAAAGGTTTAGAGGCCACGCCCCCTACTATGAGTGGAAAAACTGAAGTAGAGATAGTAGTACTAGTATGTAAAAGTTTATTATAGTACTGTATTTATACATGTACACCACACTGTTCAAAATGCTCTACAGGAGCTCAGGATGTCATGATGTCTCTGCCCCGCCCACTTCTGTCATGATGTCTCTGCCCCACCCACTTCTGTCATGATGTCTCTGCCCCACCCACTTCTGTCATGATGTCTCTGCCCCGCCCACTTTTGTCATGATTTCTCTGCCCCGCCCACTTCTTTCATGATGTCTCTGCCCCGCCCACTTCTCTGCTGCTGCCACACCCATCATCTGCTCCCAGTCTCCCTCCGTCTGTAAACAAACAATTTAAATACTGTAATATTTTAAACAATCCATGCAGCTCGGATTGTTTAAAATATTACAGTATTTAATTTGTTTGTTTAAAATATTACAGTATTTAAATTGTTTGTTTAAAATATTACAGTATTTAAATTGTTTGTTTAAAATATTACAGTATTTAAATTGTTTGTTTAAAATGTTACAGTATTTAAATTGTTTGTTTAAAATGTTACAGTATTTAAATTGTTTGTTTAAAACGTTACAGTATTTAAATTGAGATTGTAGAGAAGTGCAGCAGGACATCAAAGGGTTAACCCTCCACAAGCTTCTGCAGGAGGAGAAATGTGTGTGCGTGGCAGAGGAGGCTGCAGGAGGGAGCTTCTCCCTGCACCTGCGGGCTGCACACACGTGTTAAATCATTTAAAATAATTAAATTTAAATAATCAATCCATGGCTCATCCATCAATCAGTGAGTTGTGTCCAATCTAACAACACGACGTATCGAGGGACAGTGGGTAACTGGGTATACAGGTAGTCCCCGATTTACGAGCGAGATCCGTTACAACGAGGCGCTCGTAAACCGGAAATCTCGTAATTTGGAACGGTTGCCATGTCTCTCGTAAGTCCGGAATTTCGCTCGTAAATTGGAACGGTTTCGCTAGCGCGACTACAAACACTCGTTTTTCATCAAAAAACTGCTTATGAGTGCATAAAAATGATCGGAAACGTGTGTCCATATGTTTAGCTAACTAACTGTGGTGAAAAAACACATGAAAACTCAGTATTTTTTGCGTTTTTTCCAAAAATTCGCCAGCTCGTAAGTCTGGAACCTCGTAGATCAGAGCGCTCGTAATTCGGGGACTACCTGTATTGGTAGAAGGAGGTTAGAAATGAGCTGCAGGAAAAGACAACGAGGAGGTCCATGCATGCAGGTAGAGAGGACATGGAGGTAGTTGGAGTGAGGACAGAGGAGGAGGACTCTGTGGAGTTTCTGAAGGAGGAGCAGCTGGAGGAGGAGTTTCAGATTGATGGTTGAACCTTGGGTTCAGGAGCAGCAGTCAGACTTTGGTCCAGGTCCTGTTTGGTCCCTGGACCAGATCTTCACCCTCAGAGCTGCTGAGAGGCTTTGACCGTCTGGTCCTGGAGGACCTTGAGGTCCTGGTGGTCCAAAGTTTTTAATTTCTCGGCTGTTTCAACTCAAACAAGTTTTCGGCTGATAAAAGTTTGATCTGGTTTAAATGACTCCTCTTCCTCACCAGGCGTCCTTCCTCACAAAGAAGCTCAACATCACAGGGAAACGGGTCAACCTGGCCATCTGGGTGAGTCCGGCTCCGCCTCGCCGCACCTGTTCAGGTACAGCCCGTGACCTTTGACCTTCGGTGTGTGCAGGACACGGCGGGCCAGGAGCGTTTCCACGCGTTAGGGCCGATCTACTACAGAGACTCCAACGGAGCCGTCCTCGTGTACGACGTCACGGACGAAGACTCGTTTCAGAAGGTAACGACCGCCAGGCCTGACCCGACCCGGAAACAGAACCAGAACTCGCACTTCCTGCTTCCATCGTGAAATGACGTTACTTTACCATTTAACAAGTACGTCTCTGTAGATCCACGTCCCGTGTGATCAAACGGTTTGTCTTCTGGGGATTTCAGAGAAACATCACGTTGCTAACGAGCTAATGGTTAACGAGCTAACATTAACTGGTTAACGGTTAACAAGCTAACGGTTAACGAGCTAACGTTAACGAGCTAACGTTTAACAGTTAACGTTTAACAGTTAACGTTTAACAGTTAACGTTAACAGTTAACGAGTTAACTGTTAACAAGCTAACGGTTAACGAGCTAACGTTAACGAGCTAACGTTAACGAGTTAATGGTTAACAAGTTAACGGTTAACAAGTTAACGAGCCAACAGTTAACGGGTTAACGGTTAACAAGCTAACGGTTAATGAGTTAACGTGCTAGCAGTTAACGAGTTAACGTTAACGAGCTAATGTTAATGAGCTAACGGTTAACGAGTTAACGGTTAACAAGCTAACGTTAACGGTTAACAAGCTAACAATGTCAATGTCAATTTTATTTATATAGCACATAAAAACAACCGAAGTCGACCAAAGTGCTTTACAGTTAAAAAAAACAAACAACAACAACAGAGTAAAATGCATCTAGTGCCACTAAACATAATAAAGCTATCAGTAAATGCAACAACAATAAAATCTGCTCAAAATTTGATCTCAGATTCTGCGAGGATCAAATGCCAAGTAAAAGAGATGAGTCTTAAAGGGGACCACAGATGCAAAATTCACTTTTTAATGTTTTTTTTTACTGAACTTTGGGTATGTACTTCATAAAAAAACAGTCCTAGGGTCAAAAAAATGTACCCAGTGGTTTATTTACTCTAAGTATATTTATTTATCTTTGATAGAAACACTTCGTTTTCAAATCCTGCGGTTTGTGACGTCACAAACCGCAGCCACAACCCACCTCAAACCTGAGTCCAGCCCCTCACCTAGCAACCCCTGGTGATGCTCCACCCACTTCAGTATAAAAGACATGACGGTTGTTTTTCATGATTTCATGTGTACAGCACTTTGTTGCAGCTGTGGTTGTTTTAAATGGCTTTATAAATAAAGTATAATTTTTATATTTGTTTGCTGACATTATAGTAAAAGTGTGTTTGAGCTGAACTTTTCTTTTAAAAATGAACATAATTGTCAAATAGCTGATAGGTTCGCTTTGACCAGTTTTCGTGTGCGTGGGCTGCTAAAACCTTCATCTGTTTAAAATTTAATAATATTAAAGCTTCAGTATGTAGCTTTTTTTATGAACATATTTCTTCACTCTGTCACTACCTCCTGACAGACTGATGTTAGCCAGGTAATCTCTGAAAAAAAAAAAAAAATATTGTCCCCTTGCTTCTCCAGGTGGTAAATAAGCATTTCTAAAAAGAAAAGGTGACCCGCCATTTTCCAGCCAATAAAAACAGAGTTTGTAACCAGCCAATAAAAACAGAGCTTGAATTTGAATCAGCCAATAAAAACAGAGCTTGAATTTGAAATTCAACAGACCACAAGGGGGCAGAGCCACATATGGCTCTGAGGGGGAGGGATCAGAATGCTTTGCCTGTTGAAAATATTTCTAAGTGCTGCAGTTCTACAGAAACTGCAGACTGAACCTTTAACACTTAAAAAACATTTATTTGCTGAAAATTATAGCAAAGATGTGTCTGAGCTGAACTTTTCTTTAATAACTGAATATGTTCAAATCCGCTGGATTTAAATAATTTCGCTTGTCGGGTATTCCAAACGTGTGCGCGCAACATATGCTGCAACAACCTTCATCTCTTTAAAATGTAACAAGATAAACACCAAAAAATATTTATTTATTTTATTCAAACTCATTGAATTCTTCATCCTCTGCGTCGCTGAAGAGTTCTGTCAACTCCTGAGCAGGTAACAGGTGCAGCGCTCAGAGCAGCTGCGTCCTCCTGGCTCCACGTCAGCTCCATCAAACATCCTGCCTTCCTGAACCCAGACAGATGGATTCTTTACTGACTGAGGTCCAAGCTTTATCCTTCCATCCATCCGTCCATCCATCCATCCGAGGACCTGCTGCACGTCACGTGCATCTGTCCTGTAGCTGTTGCTCTCTGTCCATCACGGCGCAGAGCTGCTTTGAAGCTTGGTCAAGCCTTCCATGCAGGAATGGAGTTAAACACTATAATTTTATCTTTAAACTACAGCATGATGTGCGCGCACACGCTGTCCATCCAGCAGGACTTTTTTTTGCTCTAAAATATCCGTATACAGGTACACTGGTCGTCAAAAGCCTAGAGGGTCCTTTAGCGTGTTGAGGAGAGCAAGACGTGACGTGTGTGTGTGTGTGTGTGTGTGTGTGTGTGTGTGTGGAGTAAAGTGAACGGCAAATTGAAACGCGGCTGTAAGAAAGTCTGTTTGTGCACCTGTTGGCTGGAATTATTATTAAAACAAGAGGATTAACCTTCAGCCACCGTGTGGTTTATGTGCAAGGCGAGCGAGGGAGTTAACCCTGAAGCAGAGACTTCAGCCCTGGAGGAAAATCTCCCCTGTGTCTTTTGACCACGGATGAAAGACTGAGCAGGAAAGGTTAACACTAACCCTTTTAAAAAAGAGCTAATTTTAAAACAACAACAGTTTAGAGATACTGGCTGTTACAGAGGGCGGAGTTAATGTAAACAGATCTTTGAAGGGCGTGGCCATGACAGCTCATTATCATAAACCAGTCGTTCAAAACGAAAGTTAAAAATGGCAGAATTAAAAAGGGTATAATTGATTATCTAAGAATTATTTTGTGTATTAAATTGAATGAACATTGTCTGGATAGCCCACAGACATACCATAAAAATTTTAAAAACCTATCTNTGCTGTTCATTTTGTTAAAGATCTCAATCTTTGATGAGTCATAGTAGATTAATACTACTTAAGGTACTATAATCTACACTGATCTCCCAATCATTTAGGTAGAACCGATTCGATCGTTTCTATTCTAGATCTATTCATTTTGATGAGTCTCGCCATAGACTTCAAAATTTATAGGGAATACCAAATCTTGCGTCGTTCGTCTAAAAGACAACAGACATTTAGACCAAACTAGATTTCATTTTTTTTATTTTAGTTTAACCTAAACTAAATAATGAATGGAGGAATAGTTTGAATGAAGAGGCCTTCGTTACAGAAGCCCTCCACATTTCTATAGGTATAGATCCCTATTTCTGATTTTTACAGCATTGATCCACCCCTTAATTGGTAATTGTAGCTGATCTAATCCATGATAGCTTACATACCAGGTGCATATAGGTAAGGCTTAATGTAGAATCCCAATCATAAGCCCACCTAAAACCACATAATTGCATGACACATTGAACCAGGGTGGCACCGACTGGAAGCCATCCAGCCTGCAACCTTCGATGTGGGGACCTGCTGATCCAACGTTGGTCTTCAACCTTCATCCAAGGCCGCCTCCTCTGCTTCAATCGAGGGATCCCCTCTACATGCTGATTAAATTCCATTCTTGCTGATGAAATCAATAACCCCCATCGTTGTGGATTTACCGTTGTGGATTATAAGACTTTGTTTCCAAGGGATCACAGACTCAGTTTTCCATGGGTTAACAGACTATGTTTTCCAAAGGATTGAAAGCTTACCGCAAAGGGATTACCTACGAACAGTATGGAATTTCCAAAAACATTATGGGAGTATAATTTTGAACTTTTTTTTGACTTTTTTTTTCACTTGCTGGATTACATAGAGGTCAGAGACATTCGGTGGTATCCTTTCGTGTTGGAACTCATCTCCAAGGACAGGCGATGACTTCCAAAAAGGGGGACTGTAGTGATACACCTCGTCTTTGATATTTTAGGGTTCACACCTCTCTGAAACTCTCAGTGTTACACTTGCTTGGAGCTCAAGGAGACAAGTGGACACTATATTTTGTTACAATTATTTTGAATTAATGGACACTAATTAATCAGATTGAACTTTCTCTTTAATGTGTGTTAATTCAGAATTGATCAAACAGTATTTTTGTCATTTCAATGATGATCTGTTACTTGCATGACTTTGACCCTTCTGCTGGTTTATTTCTGCAGAACAAGCAGTCTTTGAATCTAAAGCACAAGGTCAGAGTAAACGTTTAACTTGCAGCTTCTTTTGTGTTGTCTATGAAGTTAGCCATAATATTCTCTGTGCTCACGAGCGGCCATCTGGTCGCTTTGTAAACATTTTTCCTGTTGTCCGTCAAGAGACTTTCGGCCAATAGTCATCGAGGAGGTGGGGAGACCCCACCTCCCCTATAAATGGGCATTTCCTGCATTTTTAGTTAGTGTTTGGAAGAGAACTAACTGTCAACTGGTTTCTCTCCTCTGGGAAAAGCTGGAGACGTTCCGGTCATGTGTCAACGACCCACGTCTCAGCTGGAATCATAGTAAAGCCTTACTGTGATCCTTTCACTCATTTCTGAAAGAGTTTGTTTTCTGAAGTTTTATTTTGAAAGTGCAGCCAGTAGCTGGCTCTGTTCCTGCCGGGAGAAGCGGCTCTTCTTACTCGTCTGAATCAGCTCACACGCGCGGAGGTCATCTGGACGTGAACTGGACAACACAGTCCGTTAATGTCCACAAACTTCAACTCTTATCTCCAAGACATATCGTCAACAGGTAACGAGGCGTTGATTGTGTCCTGAACGTGTGAGAAGCCCAGCTGAAACCTGTATGGGAAAGTTTGCCACCCTGGTTGTTTCAAAATAATCAATTTCAGTTAACTTAGCTTTCATCTTCTTCCTCCTATTTCTTATTTTTCATAAGCTATTAATCTGTCAAGTAAATGTACCAACAGTTTAAGTTCCTAATTGTCTGTTTGTTTTAATTTGAATTCTTGTCAACTTAGTTAGTAAATCAGAGCTAATATCGATACAAATGTTTAATGTAATTTTTGTGATAGTTTCAATAAAAGGTCTATTTTTTTGGTAGACCAACATAAGTTGAAGCCTCTCGTGAAATTACATTTCTGGCTAATCACATCGTTAGATTTGTTGATTTAATCTGAAAAAGTTGAGACCCCGTTTAACTGATGGTAAGTTTGAAACAGTCTAAAACTTGCTCAAATCTATCATCTAATCTATAGGTAAGTCAGTAAACTGACCTCGTTTGTGTTTAATTACACAAACGGCCTATAGATTCCTTTACAGTAGACATACATGAGAATTTTGAACTGGATTCGAATATGAACCGGTAGCCAGTGCAGGGAGGCCAAGACTGGTGTAATGTGCTCTCTTTTGCCTGTTCTGGTTAAAAATCTAGCTGCTGCGTTCTGGACCAGTTGTAATCGTGCAATGGTGGTCTGACTGATAACAAACATAGGTGAATTGCAGTAATCAAGCCAGGCTAGATGTAATACATGTGTGAATTACTGTCTCCAGGTTGTTTTTGGATAATATCGGCTTCAGCTTAGACAGTTGCTTCAGCTGGAAAAAACAGGATTTAACGATCAAATTTACATGGCTGTTGAGTTTCATGGAAGTATCCATTATCACTCCCAGATTTGTGACTTTTTGTCTTTCAGACAGGGGTAGAGCGGAAAGATTGATGCAGTGGTTCGAGATTGTGTCATTGGGAAGGAACAATATGGCTTCAGACTTCTTATCATTGAAACTTAAGAAATGTAAAGCCATCCAGTCCCTGATGTCACCCAGGCAGTCGAGCAGAGGTTGAATAGAGTATGTACCATTGTGTCTTAGGGGGAAGTAAATTTGACAGTCATCGGCGTAGAAGTGGAAAGCAATGGCGGCTGGTGATTTTTTTTTTTATGGGAGGGCGCCATAAACTGTTAAATTTTTAGCATGCATAATTATGTTTGTATACTGTAAAGTAAGTTTGTTCATGTTTTTATTTGTATATATCAGGTGTATCCATTTGTATAAAACTATCATTAATAAAACAAGGTTCATCTTCACCTTGTTTGAGGCATCAGTGTGAAAAGAGAATTGGAATGTTCTGCAGTCAATTTTTGGACAACTTCTATCACATTCTGTTATAATTATTTTAGTAATACAAGTTCATAATATAAATAGAATTGTGAGGGTCCAGACTTAAAGAGGGACTAAACCCCGGTCTAAAAACGTGTTTACGGTAACCCCTATGGGTTGAACAGAGGGATTGCACCTTAATTTTCTTATTGGTCTAGGATTCTCACTGTGACATATTTTCTCACTCTGACATCACGGAAGTGGTTCAAGCAGAGCCAATCCCCTGCAGAGATGAGAAGGTCCTGCAGCATTCATACCTTATATGGAAGTGCCACATTTCACTCCTGACAAACGGTTTCTTTTTTCTTTTTTTTCCCATTTTCTTGAGCCTTAGGTTTTGGATGGAATGGGTGGAATAGATAAATTCATCTACATGTTTATCCTTTGTTGTTGCTTGGTGTATGTTGTTGGCTAGAGGTTTGATTTGTTTTAGGTTGTTGCAGGTGGAGGTGTGGACAAAAGCACAACTCTACCTCCTCCCCTCCTTGTCTCTCGACACACCCATTTTCAGGGAGATTTTGGAAGGAGGAGTTACCGATCCACAGGGGTTTAGTCGCACTTTAAAGAGGGACTAAACCCGGTCTAAAAACGTGTTTACGGTAACCCCTATGGGTTAAACAGAGGGATTGCACCTTAATTTTCTTATTGGTCTAGGATTCTCACTGTGACATATTTTCTCACTCTGACATCACGGAAGTGGTTCAAGCAGAGCCAATCCCCTGCAGAGATGAGAAGGTCCTGCAGCATTCATACCTTATATGGAAGTGCCACATTTCACTCCTGACAAACGGTTTCTTTTTTCTTTTTTTTCCCATTTTCTTGAGCCTTAGGTTTTGGATGGAATGGGTGGAATAGATAAATTCATCTACATGTTTATCCTTTGTTGTTGCTTGGTGTATGTTGTTGGCTAGAGGTTTGATTTGTTTTAGGTTGTTGCAGGTGGAGGTGTGGACAAAAGCACAACTCTACCTCCTCCCCTCCTTGTCTCTCGACACGCCCATTTTGAGGGTGATTTTGGATCTGCTTAGGGGAAGGAGTTACCATCTCAACCTGGGTTTAGTTCCTCTTTAAATAAGGCCAACGGTGTTCAAAAATCCACAAAATAGTTCAATTTAATAGTTCCAAAAATAACCTAACAATTTAATGTGCTGGCTGTCTTACCACCTCTACGTTGTAGATGAATTGCCCCGTGGGGACCTAATAAAGTGAACTTGAACTTGAACTTGAATTAAATTTCAATGAAAAATAAATAAAAAGATAATAACAAATTTGGGCCCAACTTAAACAGGTCAACTGAAGTCTAACAAGGAGGAATGATTCCAGATTAGATTTTAAATAACTGATTTATGGGGAAGAAAAATGATCTATTTTACTGTGATTATGTTATTTCAACAACCTAGTAAACAAAACAACTTGATATTATATATGAATGTTATAATATAATGTGATACGATAAATAAGACTGACTTAGTATTAAGTATTAGAGTACATAAGTACATAAGTATTAGACATATGATTATTTTATTATTAACCTTGTGGTGCCCAGTAGGGATGAACCGATCCACATTTCTCACTTCCGATCCAATACCAATACTTTGAAACTGGGTATCGATCGATACCGATATTTTTCCAATCCGATACCGTTCAAGTACACGATTGTGTATAATGAAGGTTTTGAACTGAGAACATTTATTTCAACACGGTGTGAGACATCCAATAAAAACACTCTGAGCCTACCCACAGGAACCCCACAAATTTTAGCAGCTAACAGGAGGCATGTCTTCACCCCACACGTCCTTCTTACGCATGGTTCAGTTGGAAAACCTAAAAAAACGCTAAGCATGATGGGAAATACAACACAGCCACTCCATTAACCAGTAAGGCAGTGGCTGTGTTGTATTTCCCATCATGCTTAGCGTTTTTTTAGTTTTCAAAACTAAAATACTGCTAAGTATTATGGGAAAGACAACAAAATCCACTGCCTTACTGGTTAAGGGAGTGGCTGTGTTGTATTTCCCATCATGCTTAGCGTTTTTTTAGTTTTTCCAACTGAACCATGAGTAAGAAGGATGTGTGTGGTGAAGACCTGCCTCCTGTTCACTGTTAAAGTTTAGGTTCTTCCTGTTGTGAGGCCCGAAGTGTCGTCATTGGGTTTAAACTGATATAATCCAAAAGGTGTTATTATTGCTGTTTTGGCTTTACTTTCATCAGCCACAGCCATTTGCTAGTAGCCTGATTTCAAATCCAAAGTGCTAAACATGGATTCCAGCAACTCATGAATTAGAGACATGGGGTAGGCATCCTGTCTTGTTTTAGCATTTAAGGCCCTATCATCCACACAAAACCTGAACGTCTTATCTGGTTTTGGGACAAGAACCACAGGAGAAGCCCAAGAAGATTGAGAGGGCTCAATGAGTCAGAGTCAGAGAGTCTTTATTGTCATTTGCACCGCATGTGGTACATGAGATGAAAACGAGATTATGTACACGAGGTCCCAGTTACATCCAACAACAAATGAAAGAGAAAAACAGTAATAACATCTAAAAACTAAGAAAAGCATCAACTAGTAATACACTAAGCTTAATATAGTGGGAATAAACAGCAGCACGAACATGAGTTTGTATGAGCAGATGGTCACAGATGAACACAATGATGCCTTCATGAAGCATTTTTTCAATATGGTCTTTGATTATCTGTCGTTTAAAGGGTGACACCCTGTAGGCTCTTGCTCGAACTGGTAACTCATCTGTGGTATAAATGTTGTGCACTTCCATAGATGTTTTACCTAAAGTATCAGTGCATACCATGGGCCAGGTTTGAAGAAGATGGTTTATCTCTGGTGGTTGATTCAAAACTGCTGGTCTTAAGTCTGCTGGGGAGTTATCTGTTTCTAATGGGCAAAGCCACGATCAGACTCACGTGTGATGGACCCAGACCCACTGATGAAGTGCTTGGTGGTGACGCCATAAAGGGGTAAAACGAATAACCCTTTGACTCCATTGACTCCAATGTGTTATCACCTAGATTAATAATAGTTGATGTTTTTGTCAAAACGTCCAACCCTAGAATAATGGGAAATGTGAGGTTAGTGTCTTCTACAATAAAAGTGTCCAAAGTCCACATCATTCCATGCCAACAGTACAGAATAGTTGTTTTTCCCAAAGCACTGTAGGTTTTTCCATTGGCTAGGGCAAACTTTTGGTTGTTAGCTCGTTTTAACTGTTCATCTGCCTGAGCCATTTCTTGCCACTGGCTATGCCTCATCAGTGTGAAAGTGCAGGCGGTATCAAGGACAGCGTTACATTTCTTATCTCAGATTTCTATGGGGACATATAAAAGGGAAGATGTTATCCTCTGGCCTCGTTGTACTATGGATACCACATCTGCTGGTCTTTTGTAGTTCCCTTTAGGATATGGTTTTCCTAGTGCTTTTCCTTTGGACTTTTGCTGATTACCTTTCCCCCAATAGGCCTTAGCTCCTGCACAGTCTCTTTCCACCTGTGACCCAACTGTAACCAGCTGATCCATCGTGGTGACAGTTCCTCTGAGGCAACCAGCCAGTTTACGATTGCAGTTGTTTAGGATCCTTCTTACTAGGTTGGCTTCAGAGATATCTGGCTTCCACCTTAAATATAAGGCCTGATAGTCGAAGGCAAAGTCCCTCAAACACTGCTCCGGTAACTGCATCATGACCCAAAGTTTTTCTTCCACCTCCGAGAGGTAGTCTGGGAGAAGAAATGCAGCATAGAACGCTTCCTTAAATTCTATCC
>JBBPBX010026976.1:0-37657 GCA_038048925.1 Garcialebias charrua
TGGAGACCACTTCCACCACAGATCCTCCTATGTTTGAGTGTGTGTGTGTGTGTGTGTGTGTGTGTGGGGGGGGGGGGGCAGCAGGTGTGTTTATTCCTTCTGAAGTACATGACCATCTCCATCCATCCATTATCTTTTACCTGCTTCTTCCATTTTTGGGTCACAGGGGTTGCTGGTGCCCACCAGCAATCACTGTGCGAGGGGCGGGGTACACCCTGGATGGGTCTCCAGTCCATCACAGGGACACATAGAGACAAACGAGATAAACAACCATTCACTCTCTTACTCACACCTAGGGAAAATTTAGAGTTACCAGTCAGCCTAAGATGCATGTTTTTGGTCTGTGGAAGGAAATCGGAGTACCCGGAGAAAACCCATGCATGCACGGAGAGAACATGCAAACTCTACCCAGAAAGGCCCCCGGAACAGGATTTGAACCAGGGACCTGCTTGCGGAGAGGCAGCAGCTCTACCAGTTGCGCCACCATGCTGCTACATGACCATAACCTTTCTTTTATTCACATTGATGTGAAGGCTGTGCTTCCTCCACCAGCTCTCCAGGTGTTCCACCTCCTGCCTGTAGCTGGACTCATCATTGTTTTTGATGCATCCAACCACCGCTGTATCATCTATAAACTTTACAATATGACAGCCTGGATGTGTCGGTGTGCAGTCGTACGTTAGCAGAGTGAACAAGAGGGGGCTCAACACACAGCCCTGAGGGGAGCCCGTGCTGAGGGTTATGGTGGAGGAGAAGTCATGATGACTTTTATAACACAATTACAACACAAGAAAATTTCAGTGGAGTTCAGTTTTTGTTCCTATGTCCTGAAGCCAGCTGTACAAGTCTTAACTCACAAAAGCACACTTTGTCTTCACAGATGTGGTTTATGGGCATCAGGGAGATGCCACGAGTCGACCTCCAGATTGAGATAACTTAGATATTTTGAGAGACAGCAAACCGGCAAGTTCTTATGGTAGGAGAGAAAGATGTTCTCAGACAAAATATAAAAACATTCACAACCCTTGGTGAAAAATTCTCTAAAAGTCTCCCAAGTCAGATTGGTTCTAGGTGACAGACCAGACAAAGAGCTATTCATTTTTCTTTTTTTTTTCATTTACCCTTTATTTATCCACATAGTCTCATTGAGCCACGATAACTCATTTTCAAGAGAGACTTGTTTAAGGACCAGATGGTGGGGGTTGAGGGCCTTGCTCAGGGGCCCAGAGTGGGGCAAATGAGGGTGGGGGCAGGTGTGGGTGTTTCACCTTTTTCCACCCACAGTTTGTGATGTTGTCGGTACCAGGGCTTGAACCGACGATCTTCTGATCACAGGTCCACCGTCTCTAACCACTGCACCACCACTCCCCCATAACATAACACTTGTATGGACAAACAACAGCAAGGAGCTCAGTGTTCCTTGCCTGGACATGGGTTCCCAGGCAGCAACCTAAAGCCAGGCCTGGGTGAGGGGCTCTTTGGCAAGAACCTGGTGACTGGACTCTTGAGGCCCAGTTGGATTCAGTCCAATGAAGTTACATGGGTTTACCTTCCTGTGGGCCCATGACTTGCAGGAGGGCCATACAGGTCTGTTGCATGATGCCATGAGCAGAAGCCAAAGAAAATCAGGGTTAATTAGTGGTTCATTGTTTTTATTGTTTTTGAGACCCACAGGGGTGTTGTGTTTATTTCAAATTAGATTTACTTTTTAATAAATTGGTTTACAGGTTCACAAGGCAACCTAGAATATACTCTTGTTTGTTCATGTTGACAGATGTGGTTCCCTTTCAGTCATGGTCTCTCTTAGCAACATATGCTATGGGAATTGCGCCCCCACGTGATTACCTGAAGGAATACATTCACGCCTTTACGGCAAGGGCGTCAGCGTTGCGCCAGAGGCCCGGCCCTCTGGGTATTTAAGCCGCTGACGCCCATCCATCTTTCTCTTTTTTGCCCTTCACCTCGCTTAAAACCTGAACTTCGTGGGACTTCTCTGTTGTCGCATCGCTCGATTGAGGTGAGCTTGCTCCCTACACTGAGCGTACAGAGACATTTTCCTGCGTACTGCTGGGCTGGCGAAAGCTAGTCCAATGTTTTTCTACTTACCTCGAAGTTTTCTTCTCTTTCCGCAGCTGCTTCACTCGACGGCGCTAACTGCGTCACGACACTCCCTGCTAACCATTAGCAGGCTACCCAGCGAAAGCAAGACGACGGAGAGGATGGCTTCGAACAAAAGGAAACTAGGAACAACTTCGACGCTTCTTGTCTCCGGACATGGCTCCCGAGAAGGGAAAACGCAGGACAAAGAAGAAGAAAGCCAGCAGGACGACAAGCCCTTACTCGCGCCCCTGCCCCAGCGGATGCGGCTACTCCCTCTCGGCGACGGACAGCTACGAGGCCTGTCCTGTCTGCCTAGGGATTCTGCACGCGAGAAAAGCGCTGAAATTCCCAGACTCCTGCTCCCACTGCCGTCGAATGTTGGCGGTAGTGAGGAAACGTCGCGCATACGCGTTGGCTAAATCCATGGCTAAGGCCGCGGCGCTGAAGGTCACACGTCGTACAAGGCTGCTCGCTCCCGAACCGGAGCTTGAGAACGTGGACCTGGAATGTAGCGGTTGAGTCGGGGATGACAATGTGTCGGACTCCTCAGTTGCCGTCGAGGACTCGACGCCCGAAATGTCTGACCAAGACGCCGAATACGGTTACAGAGGAGAAAGTGTGGATTCCTCCCAGAACCTGGCGCAAATCCTACCGGAACCGGACTTGTCGGTCCCTGCTCTGTTCGACCTGTGCCATAGGACGGCGGATGCCCTGCAGGTCACGTGGCCAGACCCCACGCCTCGCCAACAGGCTACGAGGCTGGCTGGAAACTACTTCTATGTGAAGCAGCCGACAACGTTGCAAAAAAATGCCCATTTTTTCGGACTTCCTCATGGAGCTCAAACGCTCCTGGGTGGAACCCGGAGCTCCCATCACGCTGCCACTATCCCGACTCCTTGATGTTGCGGGAATGGAGACAGCGGGCCTCGCCAGCGCACCCCTGATAGAGGAGACTCTGGCGGCTCACCTGGCCCCCGCAGCCACGGGGACGAAACCAGCGCTACCCAGCAGGGCCTGCCGCGCTTCGGAGAAACAACTTGAGAAGTGCTACAAGGCTCAGGGCCTCGCGGCTCGCGCAATGAATGCATCAACCATGGTGCAGGCGTACCTGGCAGAAAAACTGCAGGATATCCAGGTAACAAAAAACGAGCAGGCCGCAACGGAGGCCATGGAGGAGGCCCGCCGTGCCTCTGACTTAGTGCTCAGCATGATGGGGACAATAGCCATTTTGCAAGGCAGAGCAATGGCGGAAATAGTTGTCGCCCAGCGCCATCTTTGGCTAACATTGTCGGACCACCCGGAAAACCAGAGGTCCACCTTTCTCCAACACCCGATCGAGTCGACGGGACTCTTCGGGGGAGCCCTGGAACGCGTCCAGGCTGGAACAAAGACGCAAACAGGCGGAAGCCCTCCGTGAGGGGTTGCAGAGGAAAAGCTTTGCACCCCCAAAGGAAGACATGCGTGGCCTCCCACGGAAGAGACCCGTTGGTGACAGTGAAACTTTCCAGTACCGGCCGCGGGCCTCTTCAGTGACCCCGTGTGGAACTCAGATTCGGGCCTGATGAAGCAGGACAAACTGATAATTTTACAGGTTTACCCGCCCACGCGGTACGGGAACCTAACCTTTTGAGCCCAGTCTCTACTTGTAAAGTACTACGAGGAGCTGGTGACATGTGTGCGCGCACCAAACATGACTCGCCTACTGTATGTGTAAACAAAACAAACACAGTTTCAAGCATGTACAAAAATAAAAGTACAAAAGCACAAACTGCCCTGGTTCTTGACTCGAGTCCCATTTTTATAAAACACAAATCATGTGGTCAAACTATGAACCACAACAAGATACACGAGCTCTGCCAGAGACGATCAGATCTCGCGATATCTTCTGTTGGGCCGACCAACCTGCTCGAGAGAGCGTGAGAGGGGTCAAAGGCCACCCCTCCAGCGCTAAAACACGACGAGCAGCAATTCAGCATGTTGTCCAGGCTCAGCGCGCACGCGCAAGCCTGGAAGGCGTGTCTACCAAATGATTGGGTCATGACAACGATATGTCACGGGCTCAAGTTGTAGTTCACAAGAAGACCGCCCCACTTCACAGGGGTACTGCAATCTAAGATTAACCCTACATGTGCACACGTGCTGAGGGAGGAAGTTTTGACGATGTTGCAAAAGGGAGTGATTAGTTTGGTCTCAAGACGCAAACTACGCTCTGGCCACTACAGCAAGTACTTTCTGGTGCCCAAAAAGGATCATTCTCTGAGACCGATTCTGGATCTAAGGACTCTGAATAAGAGAATAAAAACTTTTAAGTTCAAGATGCTTACACTGCGGCAAGTTCTCCAGTCTCTAAGACCAGGAGACTACGCATGTACAATGGATTTGAAAGATGCCTATTTCCACATAGGCGTGTGGAGGAAACACAGAAAGTTCCTCCGCTTTGCGTTCGAAGGGAACGCTTATGAATTCAAAGCCTTACCCTTCGGTTTAAAGACTGCTCCTCGTACATTTACTAAATGTTTGGATGCAGCCCTGACCCCCCTTAGGAATCAAGGACTCAGGGTCATGAATTACTTGGATGACCTGCTGATTCTGGCTGGAAGCAGATAGCAGGCCCAGTTACACTCCTATAGGGTGATCTCTCACCTGGAGTCTCTCGGGTTTCTCATAAACCTACAAAAAAGTGATCTAACTCCATCACGGGTTACCATATTTTTGGGAGTACAGATCGACACTGTCCGGTACAGAGCATGGCTCTCAAAGGAACGAGTTTCCTCCATTCGCCGTTGCCTGGAAAGATTTAAACTGGATCAACGGGTCCCTGTGAAAACGTGCCAACGCCTTTTAGGCCTCTTGGCGGCAGCCATTCCCTATGTGCCACATACATTACTGAAAATGAGGGCCATACAAGTATGGCTAAACCGACAGACACAACCCGGCTTGACTAATCAAGCAGGAAAGGTTAGGATAGATTCAGAGTGCCTGAAGGCCCTGGAACCTTGGAGAGATTTGTCTGTTTTCACGGAAGGGGTCTCGCTGGGAAGGGTGTCATCTTGTGTAGTCATCACGACAGACGCCTCTAAAACAAGATGGGGGGCGATCTGCAGAAATCAGAACGCCCGCGGCCTTTGGAATGAACAGGAAGCGAGATTACATATCAACTTCCTGGAGTTGCTGGCCGTATTCCTGTCATTAAAATACTTCTTCAGTAAAGGTCTGATTGCTGGATAGCACATCCTGGTGAAATCAGATAACAGGACCACAGTGTCCTTCATCAACAGAGAGGGAGGGACAAGGTCCCAGGCCCTCCTCGGACTGACGCAGAGGATGCTCACGTGGTGTGCTCCAAGAATCTTGTCACTTAGGGCGACTCATGTCCCCGGTGATCTAAATTATGGAGCAGATGCCCTCTCAAGAGGGCCTCTCTTGGCGTCAGAATGGAGCCTGAACCCACGGATTGTGGAACAGGTCTGGTCACGATTTGGGAGAGCCTCTGTGGACTTGTTCGCTTGCAGGGCTAGCTCACAGTGTGACCTCTACTTCTCCTTGAGGGAAACAGACGCACCATTGGGAATGGATGCTCTGGCACATGATTGGCCAGCAGGGGTGCTCTACTATGCCTTTCCACCTGTCCCTCTGATCGAGGCGACACTGGAACGTGTGCGCCAGGGAGCCCTCTCCCTGATCCTGATAGCCCCCAGATGGCCACAGAAACCGTGGTTCCCGGAGTTGATCTCAATGTTATCAGGGATACCATGGCAATTGCCTCCTCACAGGGACCTGCTGACTCAGGCACGTGGGCAGCTTCTACACCCACGTCCGGAGTTGTGGCAACTTTCAGCCTGGCCTTTGAAGGGAACTGGCTGAGAGCCTAAGGCTTTGATTGCTTTATCCCAAAACAAACAGTAACAACATACGCAAGGGTACCCCTTGGTGTTTATGTTTGCTTAGGAGATGTTTAATGGAAGGGTTTCCCCTCTCCTTAACAGATCTCCAACATCAGGATGGGTCCCACTTGTCAGTCGTGCCCCTTGTATATATAAAAAGTTTTTACCCTAGGGACTTGGGAGGTTACCCTGTGCTTGACCTGGGTTTTCTACCTCCACATTTGTCACCCAGTTACTTGTGGCGTAATGGGTCCCTTGCTCCTTTCCTCCTGTTTCTCAGGTTGTTCCAGAGAGAAACAGGAGATGATGAGTACTCACACTAGTGGAGCACTCTTAGGCTTTTTCTAGCTGGTGTTGTTTATCTATGTGTCTAGTTGAAACATCAAGTTGATGTTTTTTACATTTGGCATTTTTTCTTCTCAGCCTGTGCTCTCTACATACCCTGTAGAAAGTAGCTGGGAAATGCCCATAGGTGGGCAATGCTAATTAAAATATTAGTTCCACAATTTCTAAAACGCTTATTAATTTTTTGAGGTCCACAATTTCATAAGCACAACTGCCTTCAGAAAATTAGGGGAAGCTAATTTGAAACCACTATTTACATTCAACATTGGGAAGCCAGCAACAAGTAATGCAAAATTTGCACTACACTGCCGACTAGTGGTGTATGACTACACCTTGTATTACCTCTTGACACCGAATCGACTGGGATGTCATCTCCTTACATACACTTTTCGGTCAAGGTGCAAAAATGTAAAATTTTTAATGTGTTGTTGACTTCAGGATTGCTGTGTTTCTTTGTCTTTTTTTGTTTTGTTTAGATTTTTTATTAAAAATGCATCGATAAAGAAGTTATTTTAATTGTTTTCTGAAAACTGGAGCGTTGCAATGCATTATGGGAGCGGCACTACAGCAGAGCATGGAGGAATAAAACTTTTGTTGCTGTTGCTCCATTTGACCACTAGATGTCTGTCTTTATCAGCATAAGATAAGAGCTTTAAATAATTTATCTTCATTCATTCAACCAACCTCTTATTTTTTTATTTAATTTTGAACTCATTGGTTTGGAAGGAAGCTCAAGCTGACATATTTTTATTTTATTTTTTAAATAATTTCTGCCTCTGACTCCAATCATTTATGATGTTCAAAAAAGCTTTCAGTGTGTAACTTTTATAAATTTGGTATAGTATGTAGCATTTTTATTTGTTTCCATTCATTCACCGATTTATTGTACCGGTTTTTATATTTTCTGTCCTGTTAAGCACCTTGGTCAATGCAAGGCATTGTAGGAAGGTGCTATACAAATAAAGTTTATTGTTTATTATTTAATGATTTATTTTTTATTACAAAATGTGGTTAAGACATCATGTAAATAGTTATAGTATAAAATTCACAGAAAATCTTTTTAAAGGACCGTATACATGAGTACACTGACTGACTGCATTTATCACGTCTAATGTCAGCTTTTTCTGTATTTTTTTTAAGTACAGTATTTGAAACAGCAGTGAAAACAAATTTTGTGTGGAGGAACACTCATTTATTTGCAATAAGTAAATCTACATGCAGATATATAGAACTTCAACTGAACTTACATGTGTGTCATTCTAAAAACAATTACAATGAATACAGTATATATGCCGTAAAGTTTTCATCTACTTTAATGGGTACAAAAAAGCCACAAAATGAAAAAGCTGTGAATTTGTGCTTGTTAATTTCTGTGCACATGTCATGTGCATGCATGAAAACCTTGATTTTCTTTGGAAAGAAATAAAGAAGAAATAAAAAAACATTTCCAGACACTATTTTACTGTATTACTGAAAAAACACATCTACTCAAAAATTGTGGTGGCCATGAGTAAATAAACACAATGTGATTAAACAAATATATAAAAATATAAAAAGTATATACACAACAAAATGCCTATAAAACATAAGCTGGTGAAAATTCTCAGTCGTCCAGGACATGATAAAATCAAAAAAGGCGTTCAATACAAGATCAACTGGACTGTATTTGTAGCAGAAAACGTTCAGAATGGCAGCTGTGAGACTGAAGTTTTATGCGTTTTATTAGTATAAAACTTCTTCTCAGTCTCACAGCTGCCATTCTGGATTGAAAAAGCCTTTTGGATAAAGGGTGAAACGTTTTCTGCAACAAATAAAGTCCAGTTGATCTTGTATTGAACGCCTTTTTTGATTATAAAACATGAGAAATAGAAAAAAAATGTTTTTAGTCACTTAGTGTAACAGTTTTATTCCCTGCCCTTCCTCAACTTCAGGCTACTCTGACTGTTCTTCTGTGCTCATTAGAGCTGTCATCGGGCCGGAAATCCACGGCCCTACCCTACCCGAGCCCTTAGTTTAATTACCCAAGCCCGAGGGAGCCCGCTGATTTCCTAGAAATCACCGCCCGACCCGACCCTACCCGATTAAAAAAAAAACAAAAAAAAAAAAAAAAAACACTACGTTTATTTATTAAGCTTTTACTGCGTTCTCCCACTCAGCAAAAGAACTTGATGTTGTTCTTCTGTGTTTTGATGGAGGAGGTGTGAGCGCGCTGCTCGCAGTGACTTGTTGAAGCTTCAGGAATGTCAGGAATGCGGCAACTTGTTCCGCCGCAGATGAGAGCAGTGTGCGGACGTGAGCGTGCACCTGACGCACGTCAGCTGGTGACATAATTTTGAGCTTGTTAAAGTTAGGCCACAGAAATAATGCAACTCTGTGCAAGTCGTGGATAATAATTTTGCGCTCCAGCACTTCTGCATGTCTGCGGCGCAGAAACACCTGCTGCGGAGAGTCTGTGTGTGAGGACTGGCAGTGTTGCTTCAGTTTCTCATTCCAGACAGAGACAAACCAGGTTGGTGGGATATTTGTCACCCTCCAGTTCTCTCTGTGCACGGTAAAATGGTTCGAGAAATGTCACTAAAAAGTCCAGCATGTCGGGGGAGACGCTGTCCAGGCGCGCGCCGCGCGCCTGCTCTCTGGCTGAGTTGCGCAATTTAGTGGCTGCGCAGTGCGCTGCGGTTTTCACCATCTAAATTCACTCTATTAATTATTTCCTCATCAGTAAACTTACTGCCTTATATTCTTTACAAGCAGATTAAAACAATTTTATATTGTGTGCATTTTTATTTAGTTTTGTTTGTGCTGTATGATTAAAAAAAAAAACATCAAAGCCCGAGCCCGACCCGGCCCGCCAATCAAACGCAAAAATATGGCCCGAGCCCTACCCGAAGTCGGGTAGGGCTCGGGTAGGGTCGGGCTCGGGCGAAGAAACGACACCTCTAGTGCTCATCTCCTCCATGTGATGCTGGTTGCCTCTCATAAAAATCAACACTTCAAAATTGGTGTCAGACAAGCTGGCTCTCTTGGCCCTCAAAATGTCCTTTCCCATCGAGAACAGGCGTTCAACTGCTGCACTGGAGGGGATGGGTGTGTTATATTTGGTGAACAGATCGATGAGTACCTGCTCACCCAAAAAGGCAGCATCGGTCAACACATCCTTTGGGGTTGTCTCCAGCCAGGTCTTTACAATGCTCTGTGCTTTGGACTTCAGTGACCTCTTGCTCCGGCTTTCAGTGGGCCTGATGCTGCTGAAGAGATAATAATAATAATAATAATAATGAATTCAATTTATAACGCACTTTTCATTAATGAAAATCTCAAAGTGCTAGTGTAGTGCCAGATCATCTTCTCCCTCATCATCATCATCATTGCTGGGGGAGTTGCTGGCCACATCACAGGGTGCTTGCTCCAGGGCTGTTTTTATGACAGACTCCATGGCTTTAACCACTCTGCCAACCTGGCTGCTATCAAATTTCTCCAGCCAGAACAGGCGAAACTTGGGATGAAAGGCAGCAGCCAGCTGGCACTCCTGATCTTGTAGAAGGTGCCCAAACCTTTTCTTAATGCCTGCCAATAGTGCATCGATCAGTGGACTGCAGTACACAAGATGTTTTGACTTGGCTTCCCTCAACCTCATCATCGTAGCCGCTACTGTTGGCAGAAGACTACCAAGATACGCCTGGTCTTCTCCCTGGACTTTATCCAAGGCCTTCGCAACACTGGACATCACCTGGGCGTACTCATTCAGGAAGCTGACATCTGTTTCGGTGAAGGTCTGGAGCTTCAGCTGTGTCATCACATTGTGGAGAGCGACCCTATTTTTCTCCAAGACTTTGTTGAGCACGAGAACAGAGTCATACATGGAGTTCCATCTGGTGCTGTTGGGAACCACCAGCCTCCTCTTCAGAGCATCAAATATGCTGTCTGCTGCCACTGTGCTGCGGTTCTGAAGATTCCACAGTCCCTGTGCCTTAGCCATGGACTTCCTGTAGGCTGACTTGAATGGAGCACTTTCAAGAGCCTTGTCAGCATCTACACTCGCTACCAAATTGAAAGTATGGGCGGCACACTTCATGTGTACAGGCAGGTTGCGTTCCACGCCACTGGGCTCATCAAGGATGGCATCAACAGAGATGTACTCCACCACCACGTCTTCGTGCCCAGCCTCTGGATCTGCAACCTGGATGATCTCATCATCTGGATCACCAGCAGCCTCACGAATGTCTGGCAAGACTTCAGCCTCTGAACCAAACTGTACAAAGGCCTTCACAAAGTTTTTTGCATTGTCCGTTGTAGTCCGGATCACCTTGTCTTGTATGTTGAACTTATAATGAGTGTCCATCATAGCTTGAGCAAGAACATCAAAGGTGTGGCGTCCTTTGATTCTCGTACAGGCCAGGACAGCATGTTGCCTCGCACGGGTCTCAGGGTCCAGCCAATGTGCAGTCATCCCCAGATACGACTTGTTGTGTGCAGACCAGCAGTCTGCAGTAGTTGCAATCCATGGGATGTTCTTCAGCAAACTGTATACAAAAATAATGCATTATTAAATAAATTTGTAACACACACACATATTATTTAAATATTACAATTCAGAAAGTTGATAAATGACAGATAGATGAAACATATATTCATATTTTGACAAAAAAGAAAAGCTATTTATTTATTGCAAAATGTTTTTGTCAAAAACCCTAAGACTAACAGCTAGTGTTTCTACTCAAACAGAACAGTAGATGTGCTGCCTGATGAGGGGGGAGGGGGGGGAGGGGGGAGGACCTGCTCTGTCTGAAGATAGTAAAGTAAACAATAGGGAGGGGGGTGGTCTAACATCAGCCTCTGCCATTTTGTTGTTCTTGTTCTTCACTCAGATTTTAAGTTTAACAACAGCCTGTGTCATGAGTGGATGGATACATATAATAACATACAGTAAATATGACGTACAGAACACCATTCTAAAAAAAAATACTTGTATATATATATATACCTCGTCAGATGCTCTTCCAGCTGTCCATGGCGGGCCGAAATCCTCCTGCCTAGGGTGCGTCGAGACATTGATGACTTACTGGGGTTTAACAGCTTGATCAGGCCAACGAAGGTGGGAGACTCCACTACACGCAGCGGTAGCATATTGTGGACAAACAAGTCGACAATCTGTGTGTCCACCATAGACTGCTTTACGGCAGTGGAGGATGATTTAAAGAAAGTTTCAGTGAGGCTGGCCTGCCGTGCTTTCTTTGGTTGTGAGTGGCTGCTGCTGACACTGCTCTCCACAGAAAGTCTGTGTTTTCCACGTAAGGACCCGGACTTCACTGCCAACTCGAACTGCGCAGCGTGTGTTGGATGTTTTCGGCTGACATGCGACTTCAGATTGAAAAGACTCCTCAACTGTCCTTTGATTAACGTTTGTTTTGGTTGGCACAAGACACACTGAAAGTACATAGACTTTTCATTCAACTTATCTTTCGAGTCAAAAATGAAATAGTCCTTCAGGTGTGGCCACGGGTGACACTCTGGACTCTCTTCGGTGACTTCCTCAGCCACAGCGGATGAAGATCCTTCTTCCACACGTGGTTCATCCACAGGCCGCTGAGGAACATCCATAACTTGTTGTTGTTGTTCACCCTCCATGTTGTTAACGTCTACTCACTGTTCGAGCAATAAGGCTGCAGAGAAAACACTGGCGGCTGCTAACTTGACCAATCATGTCTTTCTTGTCACATGACAGTAGTAGAGTAGCCAATAGCCAGGGCCCGTTGGGGCGGGCCCCGCTCATAAATCAACCAACCGGACGACTGCTCCGGACGACTGCTCACGGTCACGGACCACATCACCAGAATATGCATTGCTCCGTCTGTCTGTTAGCAGTTTAAAAGCCTGTAAAATAGGTTTTTTCTTTTTTACTGATAGATAATTAGTTATTAGCGGTAATGCATTTTAAATAAAAATAGCAGAAATCCGCTTATGAATTATAAAAGTTAGTCAATTCACAAAAACGCTGACAAAAAGTTTAGGTCCACTGTAAGCGGAATAGCGCTTTAGCACTCCCTAGCGTTAATTTGCCCACCTTTGGAAATGCCTGTCTTTTTAAGGTGGATGTTCTCACATGCATTTTGCTGAGCATTTCAAGGGCGTGAATGAATTACATTCCCATAGCATATGTTGCACCGAGAGACCATGACTGAAAGGGAACTGAAAGTTATGCACCATAACTCATGTTCCCTGAAGGAAGGGAACGAGGTGCAACATATCTGGCCCTTTCAATGCTGAAAGCTCGGTGAAGTGCATTTTGGAGAAAGATGGATGGGCGTCAGCGGCTTAAATACCCAGAGGGCGGGGCCTCTGGCGCAACGCTGACGCCCTTGCCGTAAAGGCGTGAATGTATTCCTTCAGGCAATCGTGCGGGGGCTTAATTCCCATAGCATATGTTGCACCTCGTTCCCTTCCTTCAGGGAACATGAGTTATGGTGCATAACTTTCAGATTTGCGCTGCAAAAACCTTCACTGTTGTTCATGTTCTATAAAGTTTTATTAAACACAGAAAGCATAAAGTAAAGTTTTATTTTGAAGTTCTGGTTGCTAAAAGTATGATTTAACAACCCTTGCAATAGCAGGACTTGGAATTTTGTGGTCTCATCCTGGAATCAGGCCTAGGGGAGAGGAATTTGGGTTTCCAAGAGTCCAGCTGCTTAAGACCACACTCCTGTAAACCCACCACCTGCAGCAGGAGCTGTCAAGACCTGATGTGTCCTTAATTGGGCAACAGTCTGAGGCAGTCTAATTTGTAATTGTTGAATCAGACTTTATAAATGATGATGCAAAATCACAATTTCTATCTTACATTATCACAAACAGTAGCCACTGCCCCATGGTGTTATTTAATACAATTATAGTATTTTCTGGACTATAGGTCGCACCTTTATATAAGTCGCTTTGTCCAATTATTGTCAATAAATTGGAAAAATCCACAAACAGGTTGCACCTTTATATAAGTCGCATCTATTATGCGTCACCGCTACGCGAAGCGTCAGCGAGTCATTTGCCCTGCTGAAAATGACGACCACAGAAGCATGCACGGAAGGACTTTTCACAAGATTAACACGGTAAAAACAATTATTTGTCTGCTGAAAATTATAGCAAACATGTGTCTTAGCTTAACCGTTCGTTAATAAATTCACGTAATGGTCAAATCTGCTGGATTTAAATTTTTTCGCTTTGAAAAAGTACAAGGAAAAATCAACAAAGCTAACCGCGACACATTTACGTCTATAAAACATCAAATTTGATCTCAAACATCTCATAAAGCTAATCAGTTGTAAATATCCATCTAGTGATTACATTCTGTAAGTTTGATCAAAATCTGTCCTGTGGTTCTTGACCTATTTCGCTAACAAACACTGAGCTAACAGCAAAGTAGCTAGTTCATACCTCCAGAGCAAGAGGCCGGGCTGCGACAGAGTGAATCCAACCAGAGGAGGCTCTCGTCGGACACATGAGGTGGGAACAGTAGGTGTACCCTAGCGGACAAAGGTGATACTGCACCCCTAGCGACCGAAAGTGGTACTGCACCATTTTTGCCAAAATGGAAAAACGGTCATATCTGAGCCAAAAGTTTGTCTAAAAATATGGGAAAAAATCCATAAACAAGTCTCACCTCTCTATAAGTCGCAGGGCATGAAAATTAGGCAAAAAGGTGTGACTTATAGTCCGGAAAATACGGTAACTCTGTTTTAAATCCACCCACATCAGTTTTACCTGATGCCTCAGCCTCCACCTGTAAGAACTTTCATTTTTTATTGATAAAGTTACATCAGTTAGACAAGTCACAGGTACACACCTGCTACTTCTGTTTCAGAGTTTTCTTCTCTCTCTGCTGGTTCTGCTTTATTCGAGCAGTTTGAACCAGTGTCATATTCCCTCTTGGACAAAATAGTCAAATCCGGTAAACCCACCAACTGCCCCACTTATTTTCTCCCCACTAGATTATTGAAAGAGGTATTTAATATTTTTGGTCCTTCCTTTTTTCAATTCATGTATGTCCCTCGAAATTATGCCTTCTGCTTTTAAACATGCATTTGCCCCCTACTGAAAAAAAACAAAAACAAATCTTGATCCCTTGGTTTTATGAAATTTTAAACCTATTTCTAATAGGGGCCAAGATGGTGTAGCGGCAGGGGAACCGGACTTGGGACCCGAAGGACCCAGGTTCGAACCCCAGTCACGGCATAACTTGTGGTGTGTTTGAGCAGCACATCTCATCCCAACTGCTCCCCGGCACGCTTTCTATACCTGCCCACTGCCCCACCTGGTGGTGATTGGGTTAAATGCAGAGTCAAATTTCGTCTTGTATGGAAACATACACTATGACAAAAATATGACATTATTATTATAATGTCCCCTTCCTCTCCAAAGTTTTAGAAAAAAAATTTTTCATGCAAATTCAGCCTTTTTTGAAAAAAAAGCACAATCCTGGATAAATTTAAATCTGGTTTTAGATCCGGGCATAGCACAGAATCTGCATTACTGAGAGTTCATAATGACATAGCTCACTCAGTTGATTCTGGATGCCCAGTAGCGCTGGTGCTTCTCGACCTTACAGCAGCCTTTGACACTGTGGACCACTCTGTCCTTCTGTCTCATCTTCATGATTTTGTTGGGATTCGTAGTACGGCCCTGAAGTGGTTCACGTGACGTCCTATTTATCTGACAGGACTTTCTCTATCTTGTTCATGGCTCCTCTTCCTCTACAGCCCCTCTTCTGTGTGGGGTGCCCCAGGGTTCCATTTTTGGCCCTCTGCTTTTTTTCTTGTACATGTTGTCACTTGGATCTATCATAAGACAACACAATGTCAACTTTAATTTTTATGCAGATGATTTGCAGATCTATTTACCATTAAGGCCTGGATCCAGTAACCCAATGTTTTCTCTCTTTGACTGCATCTCTGCACGACAATAAAACAGGTGACAAAGATGCAACTGGCCTGGGAAATTTGAACATTAATTTCAGTGACGGTGTGAAAAACCTTGGAATGACCTTTGATAAGGTTTTACACTTCGACAAACATATCGCCTCTGTTGCCAGGTCTGGATTTTTTTATTCATGCCTTTTAAAAAAGGTAAAACCCCTTTTAAATCGTTGCGACTTGGAGAAGGCTGTTCATACTTTTCTCAGTCCTAGGCTCGATTATTGTAATGCTCTGTATGTTGGTGTACCTCAATCATCACTGAGCCACCTCCAGCTTGTTCAAAATGCAGCAGCTTGCCTTTTAACCAATACTCCTAGACGGGACCACATCACACTTGTTATATTTTCACTACATTGACTTCCTGTCCATTTAAGAATAGATTTAAAACTTTTATTATTTTGTTTTTAAAGCTCTGAATGGCCTCGCTCCTCCTTATATAATGGAGTTGTTAAGTTTCCCTGCCTGCTCCAGGTCTCTGAGGTCAGACAGCTCCTGCTCTCTGTTCCAAGGACAAAATATAAACGCTGGGGTGACCGTGTCTTTTCTGCGGCCGCACCTTGACTCTGGAATAAGCTCCCACTTGATCTACGTCAGATTGCTGAACTTGGCCCTTTTAAATCGAAGCTTAAAGGTCCACTGAAATGATGTTTGAACTATGCATAAAATTGCTCAACATATATACAGTATGTTGTATCATTCAACTATGTTCGTTTGTACAAGCAAAATGATAAATCAATTTAATTTTGATTTAAAAGTGGTTTTAAACTTCGCGCCGTGTTTATTCACGGGAAATCTGATTACACGCGAATGCAACATCTGTGACGGATGTTTAGGCAGAGGGCTCTGGTATTAGGTACGTCTCTTGAACGCCCCTTTTTTATATTAATGGCGGGCAATTTAAAACCCGACGAATTTAGCAATCTAAGTGAAGATTTGAGCTATTTGTCTTCAGTTTGGGAAGCCGAAAATAGTTTGGGTGATGGAACAAGAAACAGCAGGATCTAATTTAGGTCTGCAGCCGTATGAGACTTACCGTTCAGGTGGAGCGAGGGGGGGGTCCGAGTGGTGCAGCTTTGTTTTGTCCATTCTTGACGAAGTATTTCATCTTTTGGGAAAGTGAAAAGGCTCACTTGTTCACTGATGATATTAGAACACCCAAATGCGACACAACGTAACAGCATTTTTCAAGTAAAAAAAAGGCGATCTGCAGGCGATCTCCAGACAGACGCAGACTGACAAGCCTAAACATACGTCACAGATGTTGCATTCGCGTGTAATTGGATTTCCCGTGAATAAACACGGCGCGAAGTTTAAAATCACTTTTAAATAAAAATTAATTTGATTAATCATTTTGCTTGTACAAACGAACATAGTTGAATGATACAACATATATATGTTGAGTAATTTTATGCATAGTTCAAACATCATGTCAGTGGACCTTTAAGACTTTTTTACTTGTATCCCAACAGGCTTTTAGTACTTAAAGCTCCGCTGACATCATCTTTTAACTTTCCATAAAATGGCACAACATATATATATATATTAAGATTGACCTCTGATCGTTTTTGCTAAAACAATGTTAAATTAATTAAAATTCCTCTCAAAAATAGTTTAAAATTAGCGCCGTTTTTTTTACATGATAAATACGGATTTTCCCGTTGCGCGATTATGACGTCAGACACAGACTCGCGTCAACTGCGCACATTGAATACAATGGACGAAGATGCAAACGCATCCGTCCAATTTAGCCATTTAAAACTTTATATTTTAGCGGTTTGTCTTCAGAGAAGCCAAAGTTATTTCGAGTAAACAGCAGGTTATATTTTTTTTCAGTTCTTGGCATAAACCAACACAGACATGTTCCTGTTTTTAGTGTTTTACATGCTTTATATTAGTAGCTGTATTATGATGCGAAGCCACGGAGCTCCCAGGCGGGAGCTGAAACAGCTGCCGTAATCAGAGCGCCCAACCCGGCATGAAAAAGAAAAACACACCGCTGGCTGAAGCCCTGAGCTCGATGGAATGTCCGGCGTAAAACTAACTTGACCGCGGTTTAATGTGACGCAGATGTGTTTATATAGCTCTGCAAACATTGAACGTTGTTGTCTTGCGGTGTTGAGTGTAAAATATTTCCGTGACACAACGCACATGTTACGATGAAAAGTCGGCTAGCTGCTAGCATGCACTCACCAGTGTTGTCCGATCTTGCGACAGAAACAAGCGTCCAGCTCCATGTAAACAATCCATAAACAAACGACCCGCTCTTTCAAAACGATGCCAAAACAAACCCAACAGAGTACTCAGTCAGCCCCTCACGCTTGTAGCTGCCTGCAAACTATGAACTGGATTTCCTGAATGTGAGGCGGGTCTTGTTACTCTGGGTTCATGAGACACGCCTCCGTTCAGGAAATCCATTCCATAGTTTGAAGCCAACGTGCATCATGGGTTGGATCGATACGTAAACAAGGCTGGTATCGGTATGTGCCATGAGCATGGTTCCGCTTCTGCTCGGAGGGCGGGCCAGGGTCCATCTTACACGGGCACGGGCCCGTGAGTAGAACCGCCACAGACTTTGGCTTCTCTGAAGACAAACCGCTAAAATATAAAGTTTTAAATGGCTAAATTGGACGGATGCGTTTGCATCTTCGTCCATTGTATCAATGTGCGCAGTTGACGCGAGTCTGTGTCTGACGTCATAATCGCGCGACAGGAAAATCCGTATTTATCATGTAATAATAATAATAATAATAAACTTTATTTGTATAGCACCTTCCACAATGCCTTGCATTGACCAAGGTGCTTAAAAAAATGGCACTAATTTTAAACTATTTTTGAGAGGAATTTTAATTAATTTAACATTGTTTTAGCAAAAACGATCAGAGGTCAATCTTAATATATATATATATGTTGTGCCATTTTATGGAAAGTTAAAAGATTATGTCAGCGGAGCTTTAAGATTAAGATTGGTTTTAAGACTTTCCTTTTTATAGGTAGGGTTGGCTTGTTAGGCTGCCTTAGACTTAGACTACTGAAGGAGAAATTGGCCTCAGCTCCTTCAATGAATTGTTAAAATTGAGTAGCTTTCATTTGATACTATTTGGACGCTTGCCCTGAGCATTGTTTCTTCCTCATGAAGGAGTTTTCCCTTTCCACTGCTGCCTTCATGCATGAGCAAGCATGAAGTTGCTCAACATGAGAGTCTGCGATAAAGTTAAACTCAAAGTAGTCTGCTGCTCAAATAAATAGTATTACCTTACTTTTTATGTATATGAATGTTTCTGTTCAATGCCCTCAAAGGTGGGCTCAGACCGCTAGAGAGCGCTAAAGCGCTAATACGCTTACAGTGGACCTAAACTTTTTGTCAGCGTTTTTGTGATTTGACTAACTTTTATAATTCATAAGCGGATTTGTGCTATTTTTATTTAAAATGCAGTACCGCTAATAACTAATTATCTATCAGTAAAAACCAATAAACTTATTTACAAGCTCTTATGCTGCTTGTTTTACCTTTTTCCCCACCGTAAAGAGCAGAGAGGAGGAAGGGTTGGAGGGGGGAGGGAGCAGAGGGGGGAACAGACTCGGATCTACCATGTAGGTAAATAATAAATAAAATAAATGTCACATTTTTGTCATCTGTGTATGTTTCCCATACTTGACAGACGAAATTGGTCTCTGCATTTAACCCAACCACCACCCGGTGGTGCAGTGAGCAGCCGTAGTCAGCGCCCGGGGAGCTGGGGAAAATAGATGTGCACTCATAGACACCCCAAGGTGTGCCGTGGCCGGGGTTCGAACCTGGGTCCTTCGGATCCCAAGTCCGATTCCCTAGCCACTACACCATCTTGGCCCCATTGATGCCGTTGCCTGGATATCCCATCAGCATGGGGCCCGGCCCCGCCGCGCCCCGGCCAGTCACCTACATTCCTAACATTGATCCTGCTTGTTAATCTACATTTAACATAAAAATAATTATAGTTACGATAAAAACGATCATTAAATACGCAATTAAAAAACCGGTCGATTTCTTTATCCCCCTACTAAAAATGGACTATTCCATCTTGACATCTTCCGGGTCATAGTTGAACTCAGGGGCTAATATTGTGGCTAGCTGTTTTTTGCTGGGTACTTGGATAAATCCGCAGAGAACCCCGCTGTTTCAAGCCAAATTAACGCGGCCGGAGGATTCTATTGTGTGTTCTGTGTATACCACGCGACGGTGAGTCGTTATTCTTATGTATTTTAGTTACTTTTCATTAAATCTGTTGACTACCTATAGACGCTAACTGTGGCTAGCTGGTTGGTTGCTGCCGGGTTACTAATGGATAAATCCGTAGAGAACCCCGCTGTTTCAAGCCAAATTAACGTGGCCGGATGATTTTATTGTGTGTTTTGTGTCGACCATTCGACGGTGAGTCGTTATTTTTATGTATTTTAGTTACTTTTCATTAAATCTGTTGACTACCTATAGACGCTAACTCTGTGGCTAGCTGGTTGGTTGCTGGGTTACTAATGGATAAATCCGTAGAGAACCCCGCTGTTTCAAGCCAAATTAACGTGGCCGGATGATTTTATTGTGTGTTTTGTGTCGACCATTCGACGGCGAGTCGTTAGTTTCATGTATTTGGGTTACTTTTATGTATAAATGCGGTGGCGACACACCCGTGTATTTGAGATTTAAACGTGGTTTTAGGGATTAAAAGATCATTCTATTTTTTGTTAATTTCGTGGCCGAATAGAATATATGTACGTAAAGTATTAAATAAATCCTTTGATTTTTGTAATTTCATCCTTTTAGGATCATTTTTGTTACTTTTCAGTTGGCAGTGTAGTGCAAATATTGATAACGCTGCCGGCTATATATAAATATATATATATATATATATATATATATATATATATATATATATATATATATATATATATATATATATATATAATATATAGAAATATATAAATAGCGGATTAGATTAGCTTCCCCTAATTTTCATAAGACATTTGTGCTTTTGAAATTGTGGACCTAAAAAAATTAATAAGCGTTTTAGAAATTGTGGAACTAATTTTTTAATTAGCGTTGCCCACCACTGAATGCCCTGATATGACTTCTGTTGTGACCTGGCAGTATGCAAATAAACTGAATTGATTTTAATTAAATTGTTTGTCTGTCTGTTTGTCTGTCAGTTTGTCTGTCAAGCAGAAACAATTTTTATATGTTAAGCAAATATGCAATTCACACAAAAAAAGACAACAAACAACAACAGAGAGGACTGAGTAGGATGGATA
This sequence comes from Garcialebias charrua, assembly GCA_038048925.1. Taxonomy (NCBI): domain Eukaryota; kingdom Metazoa; phylum Chordata; class Actinopteri; order Cyprinodontiformes; family Rivulidae; genus Garcialebias; species Garcialebias charrua. Next base: position 20,570 of record JBBPBX010026976.1, read on the forward strand.
AAAAAAAAAAAAAGAATAATCACATGACCTAAAAGAAAGGTACATAACCAGATCAAAACACACACTCAAGTACAGACAATTGAGGAATGGAGATCTATACATTCTTTTTCGGTGTGAGATTTGCAGTGATTTTATTGGAGCTGATGTCAGTTGTCAACTTGGGTGGGTCTGTAAATGGACTGAAACAAAAGACTGAGTCTACAGATGATCTAAGTGGTGCTGGTGTCAGTATTGAGGCTTCATCTATGAAATGTATGCTACAGGGTACAGCTCATATACCTGCAAAGTCAGAGGATGGGGACTTTGTTATTGGAGGTGTTTTTGCAATTCACCACAAACTTTACACAGTAATTTATAACTACACCACCAAGCCTGAGCCTCCAAGATGCACAGGGAGGTAAGAGGGAGAAAAAAAGGAAAAAGTTGGTAAAGGATGGGAAAGGGAGTTAGATGTGTACATGTAAAAATTGTGTCATTTGCTACAAATATTTTAAAATTTTGGAATGTTCATAATGTTTTTTTATATATATTTTTTTACACAAGTAGCATAATTTCAAATGTGTATTTTTTCCAGTCCTATAAATGTTGATTTTAGTTACAAATTAATGAATCATAAAAAAAGATAATTAATGAGCTGATATTTAGACAAAAATTGTTGTTTGTATGTTTAAAGCTTTTAATATTTTGGGCTAAGATCCTATTTCATGTTTTGTGATGAGCTAAGTGGTACTTCATTTCATACAGGTTTACAGATTAATTGAAAATAATACTTTTATAGTGTCAAATGTGTTTTGTTTTTTCTGTGGGAAGGATAGTTATGTTTGCATTCTTAAACTGTATTTTAGTTGTTTTAAATAAATATTCATATTTTTGTGAATGCTAACACTAATCTGCTTGATTTTCTGCAGCCTTACTTCCCGAGTTTTACGCTTTTTTCGAACAATGATATTTGCCATTGAGGAGATAAACAACAGTACAGAGCTGCTGCCAGGCATCAAACTTGGATATGAAATATATGACACATGTACTTCAGTGCCCGTGGCCATTCATGTAGCATTTCAGCTACTAAATGGACATGACCCTGTGTTTTACAAAGAGAGCAATTGTTCCCAAACTGGGATGGTAATGGCTGTTATAGGGGACTCTGCATCCTCACCATCGATCGGCATTTCACGCATCATTGGGCCCTTCAATATCCCTTTGGTGAATAATGTAGTATACACAGCATGCATGTTTTCTTTGAACATCAAAGAGATTTGGTATTTTATTTATGTATGTATTTGTTTATTTATTGCATTAGGTGAGCTACTTTGCTACTTGTGCCTGCCTGTCAGATAAGCAGCAGTACCCAACTTTTTTCAGAACAATTCCCAGTGATCAGTTCCAGGCTGATGCTCTGGCCAAATTGGTGAAACACTTTGGCTGGACTTGGATAGGTGCTGTCTATTCTGACTCAGATTATGGAATATTTGGCATGTCAGCTTTTCTTGCTGCAGCATTGAATGAAGGGATTTGTGTGGAGTACTCTGAAGCCTTCTATCGGACTGACCCACGCAGCAAAATCCAGAGAGTAGCTGATGTTATCCGCAGGTTTCTGCCCCTTAAGCTTTGCTTGTATATTTTCTGTAATGGCAACCTTCTGCAATGCAAACTTCAGCAATATTCCTCAAAACTAATATTGAAAAAAAAAAAGTTTTATCATTTTATGTTTTTACATATTTAAAAACACATCAGGTTGAAGCACAGATGCCCATCGTTTATGGTTCTTAACACTTGGCAACATCTGTTATTTTTACCCGCTTCTTCTTTTCTGGGTCGCGGGTGCCCATAACCAGCTGTCACTCTGTGAGAGGTGGGGTACACCATGGACATATCACAAGTTTATCACAGGGCACACTTATAACAGTTTTCACAATATACAGATTGTCTGTTTAAAATGAGGTACATGTTAAAGTAGTCAATATGTTCCAATGTCTTTGCAGGTCAACAGCAATCGTTATTGTGGCATTCACAGCTTCTGGAGATATGAGTGTCCTGTTAGAAGACCTTGCTTTGGATCCCCCTCCACCTCGTCAGTGGATAGGAACTGAGGCCTGGATAGCTGACCCACTTTTGATGAGCTTCAGTTTCTGTGCAGGGGCCATTGGAGTTGCCATTCAGCAGTCTGTCATCCCAGGACTGAGAGACTTCCTGCTGGATCTCTCTCCCACTGAAGTTGCTGCCTCCTCAGTGCTTTCTGAGTTCTGGGAAGATGCATTTAACTGCAGTTTGAATAAGAGTAAATTGTTTTTTTTCTTTAATTGCTGTGTTGTGTTTTTAGTTTTTAGTTTTTTTCACTTTGGAAACAAGGCACATTTTTAACTATATCAAACTATTGAAAGAGAACAGTTTTTAATGGTGACACAGAGTAGAACTATGGATCAGACACATATTGTATGTGTTCCAAACACTACAATAGTCTGGTACTTAGGTGGAAATGCAGATAATAAATTAAAGCCTATCAATTAGCCTAGAACTAGTAACCCTTGCATAATTTGACAAATATTTGCACACAATTCTGTATTTTTGTTGTGTGTTGTAATTTAGGCAGCTACCTGCAATGAAATGTCTGCACCTGTTTAAGGATCATTGTTATTTTTTTACAACAAGAAAGATAACAAAATACAACAAAATATATCAAGTTTTGTAGGCATATTTAGGACTCACTATAAAAATGTATCCATTTAATATTTTAATCTTCCTGAGTATTAATGGATCAGTTTCCATTGAAAACAAAGTTAAAGACACATTAACTTTAAGTTACAGCTTCATCCTTCGTTTAAGAGCTCAAACAATTTCAAATGTTTTTCATTAGGTAACAACCAAATTAAAAGAGAATGTGATGGAACTGAAGACATAAATGCACTGAAAAATCCATACACTGAAACATCTCAGTTAAGAATTACTAACATGGTGTACAAGGCTGTTTATGCAGTGGCTCAGGCAATTCACAATGCAGTGTGTGAGGAAAGAAGCTTCATCACTAAGTGTGATAAGCACATGAGACTGGAAACCAAACAGGTAAATCAAATCAAAACTAAATCCCAATGTGTTTCAAGAGTTGTTAACCTTGTGACAATACCCCCCCCCCACACACACACACACACACACACAAACATATTATTTTTCATTCACAGGTTTTTACTGAATTAAAGCAAGTCAACTTTTCTCGCAATGGTTATCCTGTGTCATTTGATACTAATGGAGACCCTGTGGCTTTTTATGAGCTGGTCAACTGGCAGATGAGTGAGAGTGGAGTTATTGATCTGGCAACAGTAGGATACTACGATGCATCACTGCCGAAAGGCCAAGAGTTTCATATCAACAGGAACATAACCTGGGTGGAGGGTGACACACAAGTAAAGAGCCTAGTAGTGAGACATTAACAGATAAACATAGGTTGCAGAAACTACGCAACTTTAATTTTGCACATTTGTGTGACAGGTACCAGTGTCAGTCTGCACTGATAGTTGTCCTCCAGGAACTCGTAAAGTGTTGCAGAAAGGAAAACCCATCTGCTGCTATGATTGTATATCCTGTCCTGAAGGAGAAATCAGTAATACAACAGGTAACAACAGATGATTTCTATCCGTGACTGCCTTATGACATATTTGGCTATTAATGAATCATTTTGTGTCCTCAGATTCTGCTGATTGCTTCCCATGTCATAGTGAATCATGGCCTAATTCCAAAAAAGATGCTTGTTTCCCCAAAGCCATAGAGTATTTTTCCTTTGATGAAGTCCTGGCGATCATTCTAGCTGCATTTTCTATTAGTGGGGCCTGTCTGTCTGTCACAATAGCAATACTTTTTTTACGTCACAGAACTACTCCAGTTGTCAGGGCCAACAATTCTGAGCTGAGCTTCCTGCTGCTCTTCTCTCTGACTCTGTGTTTCTTATGTTCATTCACTTTCATCGGAGCTCCGTCTGAGTGGTCCTGCATGCTGCGGCACACAGCTTTTGGTATCACCTTTGTTCTCTGTATCTCCTGTGTTCTTGGTAAAACTGTAGTGGTGTTAATGGCTTTTAAAGCTACACTTCCAGGTAGTAATGTCATGAAATGGTTTGGGCCAAAACAACAAAGAATGACTGTAGGGTTTTTCACATTTATTCAAATTTTAATCTGTACTGTTTGGTTGTTACTAAGTCCTCCTTTTCCAATAAAAAATCTGGCTACATACAAGGAGAAAATCATCCTGGAATGTGCATTAGGCTCTGCTGTTGGCTTCTGGGCTGTGCTCGGGTACATTGGCCTGCTGGCTGTTTTTTGCTTTGTGTTGGCTGTTCTTGCTCGAAAACTACCTGATAATTTTAATGAAGCCAAGCTGATAACCTTCAGCATGCTGATCTTCTGTGCAGTGTGGATCACCTTCATCCCAGCATACATCAGCTCTCCTGGAAAATTTACTGTGGCTGTGGAGCTATTTGCCATTCTGGCCTCCAGTTTTGGACTGATACTGTGTATATTTGCTCCAAAGTGTTTCATCATATTGTTCCAACCACATAAGAACTCCAAGAAATATTTATTGAACAAGCATTGATTTCAAAATATCAGAGGATAAGAAGCAAGGGGAGATCTTATCAATGATGTGAAATCAACAGTAATAAAGCAACAAAATATTCATATGTAGTATCATGACGCATGCTCAACAATCCAGGTAGAAAAATCGAAAAAAGTAAAGTCTGTTCCTCTGGACATCTTTTTTGTTTTGTTTTATTTTGTTTTTTGAACGTCCAGAGGACCAGACTTAAGTTTTTGGATTCATATGTAGTGCATTTGTAAAACTTTTTTAGTTTAACTGTGCGTAAACATGTTAACTGTGCATTTGTTATTAGTATTTTTTGGCTACACACAATAAAGTAAAATATATATTTTCTTTAATCAGTGTTTTGTTTTGTTTTTTTCAGTCTCCTGATACTGTCTCCAGACTGTACAACATAGCTGGTCTTGTAAACTTTTCTCTTGACTTTTGCTGACACCCTTTTGTTGCAAATCATTCCCGAAACTCCACCCACTCCATCCTGCCTGGACTCTCTTCTGCACTTCTTTTTTTACCACTCTCCCAATTTCCCTGGACAATGGAACCCAAGTACTTGAAGTTATGCACCTTTGTGACCTTTGCTCCTTGTAGCCTCACTGTTCCACCGGCAGGGGCGGAGTGGGACAACTTTTCAGCCCGGGAGTTTAATGGCCAAGAGTGGCCCATTTTTTCACATTTTAAAAATATTTGGCAAAAATGTAGCCTATAATATTTTTTTAATTGCAATACAATCAACAACTTTTTTTTTGGTTATAATTTTTTGTTACATTTTGTTACAATTCAGCAAATCAGGTGGGAAAAAAACTAAATTAGTGGACTTAAAAAACAGAAAATGATAAGTCAATTCTTTGTTGCTCTTTCCATATCAGACTCAAAGATTACTGAAAAACTCAAAACGTAATTTTGTTGGCTTGAACGTTGGCCAGCTGTCATGAGAAGTTTGCACTAAATACAGTGACAAAAAGATAAACCATAAAACTATTTTACATTCAAAATATTAAATTTGAGGCCAGATAAAATGTCAATGAGACCAGATTTGGCCCATGGGCCTCGAGTTTGACATGTGATCTACAGCATCAGTAAGCGCCTAAGAAGTGCACTAGTTTCTGCCACCATATTTGTTACTTTGTCATTGTCAATGGACATAAGAAGTTCTTTCTCTGTGGACATCAGCATAAATGCCTCCAAATGCTCCTGGTTAAGTGTGCTTCATAGTCTATTCTTGATGAACTTGAGAGTAGAGAAGCTTTCACATGCAACATGAGACAACAAATATTTGTATGCCAGCCCTATATAGGCATCTGTGAAAAGGTTGTGTCAATATAAGGTAAACACAGATAACAGTTTCTGCAAGAAGAACAAGCCCTGCTTTCAAGTTCAATCTCTGGTTCAACCCTGTTCCATCTCAGTACCATCTTGACAGTGGACTCTTCCAGAGGGGACTTTTTCAGCCTATCCCAAGACTGGACAGCTCTGTGTGTAAAGTACTCACTGTGGCTCTCTCATCAAATCTAAGCAGATTTTTGCTTGTTGCTTGAAGTGCTGAGCTCTTGAGTCCTTTAAGCCTCATCTCTGAAAAGTTTTTAGGGTCAAGACAAGCAAAATCAGAGACAAGTTTGGCATTGGTTGCAATATGTATGCATATGCATGAGTTTATTTTTATTTGTCTATTAAATGTGTTGCTTTAACATTTTTCTGTCTCCTGTTTTCACTTCACCTCATGCATTTCTGCCTCATTACGTAAATAAGGACTTGTGTGGAAAATTAAAAAAATAATTACATTTAGTTACATAACACAAGTCATCTAAGAGTAAAAGTAAAAACAAAAAAAATATATATGCCTATCGGTATTTTAAGCACAGTAAAATTATGAATTAAAATATATAATTTGTTGGAACTAAGCTGGAAAAAAAACATGATGGTCAATTAATTTTTAAAACATGAGATAAAGTTCTAAAAAAGCTAAGTCTGGTCCTCTGGACATTCAAGAAACAAAACAAAACAAAGCAAAAAATGTCCAGAAGACCAGACTTAGCTTTTTTAGATTTTTCTACCTGGATTATTGAGCATGCATCAGGGTATGAGATAAAGTTCTCTTTTAATTTAAATTGTCCTTTGACGTTTATTTATTTATTGGTCAATTTATATATTTCTGCTTTTATTTCTAATTAGGCTCAGGCTGTCAGTTTAGGTCCCACTTGACTTTCATGCATGTTTAGTGACATAGTACAACGTTGTGACATTAGCCTAATTTATTATGCTAGTTTTTAATTTATATTACCTGTTGCTTCTTCTGTCTCTTTGAAAAAATGTCTGTAAGCTTTGCACATTTGGCAGCTTCCTCCTGTAACGCCTTTCTTTTCTTCAACCTGACTTTTTCAGCTCCACGGCCCCTTCCTATCCATTTTTATTGCTAATTAGCAGTTTGGACTCTGCGCTGCTCCATCACCGGATGTTTTGGAAAATACGTGCTTCGCTGCTGGGTTGGACTCAACCAACGGTGAATTTTCAGGGGTGTTTTTTATCAAATGGTAGCTCCCAAGCTGCCAGCCCAGTGCGGCGCAGTCTCTTAAAGGGATCAGCGCTTTAAGAGGCTGCAGGCTGCAGTCTCTTAAAGCGATCAGCGCTCCCTCCCTTTAAGAGGCTGCAGCCTGCAGCCTAAAGTCAGGGACAAGTCGATTTTGAGCAGATTCATTCAACCGTCATCATTTTCCCCGTGCGTCTATCGGCCCATTCATGACGCGGCCCATCGGGAAAACTCCCGAATCTCCCGATGGCCACTCCGCCCTTGTCCACCGGCCTCCCTCTCATTCACACACATGTACTCTGTCTTATTACAGTTGACTTTCATTCCTCTTCTTTCAAGTGAATACCTCCACCTCTCCAAGTTCTCTTCAACCAGTTTCCTGTTGTCACCACAGATCACACTGTCATCTGTAAACAGCATAGTCCATGGGGATTCCTGCCTGACCTCATTTGTGAGTCGGTCCATCACCAGAGCAAACAGAAAGGACTCAGAGCCAATCCTTGATGCAACTCCACATTGAAGTTATAGCCGTCACTCCTACAGCACATCTCACCACTGCCCTGCTGTCCTCACACAATAATAATAATAATAATAATTAATTCAATTTATAACGCACAAGTCCTGTACAGTCTAACATTCTAAAGCCAACTTCTCTTCCACTCCAGATTTCCTTATGCAATAACACACCTCCTCCCCCACACCCTGTCATATACTTTTTCTAAATCCAAAAGACACAATGGAGTTCTTTCTGACCCTCTCTGTACTGCTCAATCAGCATTCTCAGAGCAAAGATCTCTATTTCAAAATCAGAACATCTTCTCGTCCCCCTTAACAACTCTCTGCTATCCCCCTCCCCTCAGGTCAAGAGCCTCTGTGTCATCCTCGACACCACTCTCTCCTTCACTTCACACATCAACAATATTACTCGGTCTGCCTATTTCCACCTCCGTAATATTAACCGTCTCCGTCCTTCTCTCACACCCCGCTCCACAGCCATCCTGGTGCACAGTCTTGTGACTTCCCGTATTGACTACTGCAACTCCCTTCTCTACGGCCTCCCCAACAAATCTCTCCACAAGTTACAGATGGTCCAGAACTCAGCTGCCCGTGTCATCACTCAAACCTCCTACTATGATCACATCACTCCTGTCCTGCAGCAGCTCCACTGGCTCCCGGTTAAATCACGCATCATCTTCAAAATTCTACTCCTCACGTTCAAAGCTATCCACAACCTTGCCCCTCCTTATCTATCTGACCTCCTCCAAATCTCCATCCCATCACGCTCTCTCAGATCCTCCTCTTCGCTACATCTCCATGTACCCTCTGCCCGCCTCTCCACCATGGGGAGCAGGGCCTTCACCTGCTCTGCCCCTCACCTCTGGAACGCCCTACCGCCAGACCTTCGAAACACCACCTCCCTTTCTCTGTTCAAGACTGCCCTGAAAACCCATCTCTTTAGACTAGCTTATCACTAACTTTACTAAATGTATTTTTATCTTCCATTTTATATCCTTTATGTATTTTATATTTCAATTTGTCGATGATAATGTTTGCTCTGTATTACACTGTGTTGGTTTGTTAAGTGTCCTTGGGTGTCCTGAAAGGCGCTTTTAAATAAAATGATTATTATTATTATTATTATACAGATGGTATCTGTGGTGCTCTTTCTTGGCATTAAACTGAAAGTTATGCACCATAACTCATGTTCCCTGAAGGAAGGGAACGAGGTGCAACACTATTGCTATGGGAAATTGCGCCCCTGCGCGATTACCTGAAGGAATACATTCACGCCTTTACGGCAGGGGGCGTCAGCGTCACCCCAGAGACCCCGCCCTCTGGGTACTTAAGACGCGGACGCCCATCCTACTTCCTCCAAAATGCACTTCACCGAGCTTTCAACATTGAAAAGGGCCAACTGTGTTGCACCTCATTCCCTTCCTTCAGGGAACATGAGTTATGGTGCATAACTTTCAGTGCCCTTATCAGTCAGTCACTCAGTGCAACACAATTGCTATGGGAACGTAATTCATTCACGCCCTTGAAATGCTCAGTAAAATGCATGCTTGTGTGAACATCTGCCTTTATACATTATGCATCACTTGGCTGCTCTCTACTGTGTGTTAGAGAGGACAGCATGAGTGACGTCACACGCAGTAACGCCCAAACTGTAATGTTTTGCAAACGTGTTCGTTGAGCTCCAGTTCGCAGCCGCGCAGATGTCTGCAACTAGTACGCCCTTGAACAGTAACCACGAGGTGGCCAAACCTTGGGTAGAATGGGCACGTACCCCAGAGGGCACCTGTTGACCCTTGCTACTGTACGCCCTTTTAATGGCCTCAGTTACCCAGTGTGAGAGGCGTTGCTTTGACAGGGCCCTACCAGTAGCAGGGACTGCAAAACACATGAACAGATGATTTGTTTTCATCCAATCAGCTGTTTTCGCAATGTAAGCACTTAAGCCCTAACAGGGCAAAGTGCCCGCAATTTATTCTGTTCCTGAGTGAGGACAGGAGCAGGAGGAAAAGAAGAGAGCTCAAAGTCCAGACTTCTGGAATTCAAAGTCAAGACCTTTAGGACATATGCAGGGTTAGGCCATAGGGTGACCTTTGACCTGCCAGGGGCAAACTTTGTACACATTGGATGCACAGACAGAGCATGGAGGTCACCCACACGTTTCGTCGAGCAAAGAGCCAGGAGTAAAGCGGTCTTATAAGATAACAGATCTATCTTAGTATCGCTTAAAGGTTCAAATGGGGGCTCACAGAGAGCACTCAGGACAAATTGCATATCCCACTCAGGGGTCAAAGTCCTACTGGGGGTTCTCTTCCTCAGTACGCCCTTCATGAACCTTATCATGAGAGGGTGTGCACCGGACGTCTTGCCCACCCAGCCATCATGGCATGTAGAGAAGGCTGACAGAAACACCTTAATTGTAGAGAAGGAGCGGCCTTTCTCCAGCAAGTCCTGTAGAAAGGTAAGAAGCTGGACCAGGTCACAGGAATAAGGAACAACATTCCTTTCAATGCACCAAGCTTCAAAAACACACCATTTACGAGTATAGAGAGTCTGTGTCGCAACAGCTCTTGCCCCTTGTATGGTATTCACCACATTGCTGGGGAGGCCTGAGGCCATCAGTTTGTCACTTTCAGCAGTCAAGCTGTAGGTTGCCACAGCCTGGGCGTGAGCGGAGAGGTTGTTCTTTTTGGTGATGCAGCAGGTCCCTGCAAAGGGGTAGATGCCCACGTTCCTGGAGTAAGCCCACCTCCAAGGGCCCCGTGACCCCATGGAGGCCAGTTATATTAGGGAGGGGACCTTCCTGTAAATGTGCCCCCACACCATCTGGACCGGGAGTGATGGGGGACAGGAGCAACGCACCGTCCCTGTTGGATAAACGTGAGCCAGAATGTTTGCTTTTTCTCCTCTTAGGGAGAGACACGGGGCGGAGGGGGAGCAGGTTCTGTATGCGAGCAGACCTCCTGACTCCAGCCCGTTCCATGACCTGGTCTGGTTCAAGAGCCTCCGGCCCCACCATTACTCTGGAGCTTGGTAAAACCCCAGGGGTTGTGTTTCCCCTGGTGAGGGGATGTCATTTGAAGGCAGAGCTGACTCGGTACAACGAGCACTGTCACATGTTGCAGATGCACTGTTTGTGCATGGTCTGCTGTTCATGTAAGATGGAAAGTTAGTTTCAGCGCAGGGATGTAAAGCTGCACTAAAAACCTATTTCTGTTGGTCACCGATAAGCCTGTCTGATGACATTAAGTCCAGACCCTTTTGGGGATGAAGGGGATCCTGATCCCGCCCCAGTGCATTCCCTGCTTTGTAACGTTTTGTTTACAAAAACTGCAGCGTCATTGTTGTTTCCTTCATCAGAATGTGAGTCTGGCCCGGTTCTGTGGACCTCTGCTGTGACCCCCCCGTTACTCATTGCTGACATCCGTTGAAAAGCACCTGGTGGCCATTACATAAAGTTGCCATGTTTACCAAGTTCTGTTGGCATGCCCTCCTTGCATGCGGACGTGCTGTAGGCTTGATGAATTTGTGTATTGTCGGCCCCGTGGGTTCAGACGGGGTGGGGGTTAAAAGACGTGACCCTCCTCACCTGGCCCCGTGGGTGCCGGTGTACCTGTTTACAGATGCCTCTAGGTCTGTCTGCTGCAGACAGCCTCAAGGCCACCTGCTGGGGTTTATTGTCTGAGTTAATACCCCATGAGCCGCGAGGGAGGGGGGGACAGCCCTCCCCCCTTTATAGCGATGTTAACAGAGGGGAGCCATGTTGTTGATGTTGCTATGTGTTTTTTCTTTTTTTTTTGAGTCAAGAAACAGGGTGAAACTGTTCTTTGAGTTTTAGGCCCTGTTTACACGGACACTGTGTGGGGGAAATGCAACTTTTGGGTATGTTAATTAGGTGAAAAGTTTTGCGTTGACATGGGCGAATTCTGTGGATACGACTCTCTCCCCCCCACCCCCCGTACTCATGAATTTACTGTAGTTACCATGCTGGGCCTGTAGATGGCGCTGTGATCTTTGGAACCTTCACTACTGCGCATGCGCCACTGCTGCCTGAGGTAAACAAAGCACACGAGGCAGCCTGTTTTCCTCTCTGGCTAAAAGTTCAGCTACTACAAGTTGTTGTCAACAAGTTAACAACAAGTTAAAGCTGGAATTTGGATAAGAGTCAACAGATCTGACACCAAGTGGACCGCTTCATCTGCACACCAGTTGCTGACTGGACCGGAACCGAGTCAACATGTCTGACTTTAGTCCGTGAGAATCAGCTGATTTACAGCAGCGCTACAAGGTAAACCATGTTCTTAATAATGTTTCCTTGTGTTTAGTTCGATCACAGAACAACCAACTGAGGTTTTTTTTTTTCCTGCGAGGTCGAAGCTGTTCCACGAAGCGGACCGGCGGTTCGGATGTGGGTCCAGTGGGATGAAAACAACAGAGTCCAGTTCATTAAAGTTCGATTAACGTGTTTTAAAAAGTGTTCAATTTAATTCTCAGTGTTTGTGACATGAGTTTGTGGTGTTGAATAAATAAATAAATTAAAAATCAACCTGGTGTCTTCATTTTCAACATGCAGCATGTTAGGCATGACGTAACGAGTCCAGATAGCTTCATTTAGCTCAGATAAATGTAAATATCTCCCACGCTAACATAAATACTGTTTATTATTGTTAAACTGTTAATATATAGCACATTTAGTATGTTATAGTGCAGCGTGACACGTGAAATGTCCGACTGCCTCGTTAACAGACAACTGGATCCAGGCAGCTGGCTCTCTTCCAACACAGATGCAGGTAAGGTGTAGAATAATTAAATATGAGAATCAAAATATATTCCATCAGCTATAGTTCAGAAAGTGGTGCGTGTGTCCACTGTCCAGTCCACCGCCATTGTTAAAATGCCGGCTGTCTGCGCGTGCGTGCTACGTGCATGTGTTCAAACAAAAGCTCCACGGGAGATGTTTACATTATCAACGGGGGGTCAGCGAAAAACTTCCACCTTGAGAGCAGGATCAGAAAAGTATCGGTGTCATCGAGGGGGGCCAGCAGCGTCGTGTAGGCGATAAGCAAAGTCGCAAAGAGAAAGTAGCGGTTACACTCAAAATACGCGCCGTGTAAACAGGCCCTTATTCGTGTTTTTGTACAACAACATCTCTGACTTTATGTCACTCACAGCAGAACAACCATGTTTTGTGCATATAACAAATTCACCAGCTTTTTGTACATTTTTACAAATAAAGTCTGGACATGTAAGGTTCAGGTCCCGTACCACGTGGGCGGACGGGCCTGTAAAGTTAAGCAGAGGGCCCACTTCATCAGGCACGCTTCTGTCTTATGTCCCGACTTGCCGAGGAGGTCCTTTGTTGGACTACGTGGCGGGGAACGAACCTGTTCCTACTCCAGGAATGACTGGCTTGTGACGGGCCCGGCGGGAGACTTTGCCGGTGCTTCCCCTCGTACGCCGGCCTCTTTTGCGGCGGATTACGTGTGGTTGAGCGGTGCCGAGGCTGCACGGGCCTGTTCCCTGCTGTCTCCCTGGGGGGGGCAAAAGCTCTCCTGGGCATGCCTTCCCGGAGGGCTTCAGCCTGTTTGCGCCTCTGTTCAAGCCTTGTCTGAATCCGGTCCAGAGCTTTTCCAAACAGTCCCGTCGGTTCTATCGAGTGGTGCAGAAAATGAATCCGTTTTCCCTCTGGGAGGTCTGTTAGGGTCATCCACAGATGGAGTTGTGCAATGACCACCTCGGCCATGCCTCTGCCCTGCGCGATGGCTGCTGTCCCCATCATTCATCATTGGGATTTGAAAAAAGGGATTAAAAAAAAAAAGGGATTTGAAACGTTTCTGTGAACAGTCATTCCTTTGGGATCCATCCCACTTTGACTGGCAACGTATTCTACTAATCAACGACGTGAACACCGCTTGGAACTATTTTCATAATAGTTTCATTTTCTTTGTAAACAAACACGCTCCTTTCCGGCAGTTCAGGATAAAGGGCCGTGACAGCCCCTGGTTTACTCCTGAACTAGCTGACCTCCTGCACAGGAGAGATCATCTTTGGGCCGCTGCAAGAAAATCGCACTCAGACTCTGATTGGTTGAAATTTCGGCAGCTGAGGAATAAATGCACAACTGCCATCAAAGCCGCAAAACGTAATTACTTCTTATCTCAGACCTCCAAAAATCTAAACGACCCAAAAAAATTCTGGAAAACCATCAAATCTCTCTCAGGCACCCCCCAATCATCTGACCTCCCATCACAACTTCTTGTTGACTCTGTTCCTGTGTCAAATAAGCACGAGATCCTGAACTGTTTCAACAAACATTTTGTTGCTTCTAGTTCATTATTTGACACAGTTACAAATGGAAAAACGGCCACTTCATCTAATAATCAAACTTCTACAAATCAAATCCCTCCTACAAGTAAATCCTCAGTTAATCACACCTTCTCTTTTTCTCCGTTCTCAGTCAGTGAGGTAAATAAACTGTTAAAAGACCTTGATCCTAAAAAATCTGCAGGTCCAGATGAACTTCCACCTTATTTCTTAAGGCTGGCTGCTCATATCATCACAGTCCCCGTGACCCACATCTTTAATCTGTCCATAAGCCAAAACACCATCCCGGATGCTTGGAAAACAGCCTTCGTTCTTCCTCTGCTGAAGGGAGGTGACCCTACCTCACTGAACAACTATCGACCAATCTCTAAACTTTGCATTTTATCCAAGATCCTAGAAAAACTGATAAACTCTCAGATCAAAAATTATCTGGACTCATTTAACATTTTACCTCTTCATCAATCTGGTTTCAGGAAAAAACACAGCACAACAACTGCTTCTCTGAAGGTTCTTAATGACGTTGTTGAAGCATTGGATGCTAAGAATTATTGTGCTGCACTTTTCTTAGACTTGTCTAAAGCTTTTGACACTGTGGACCATAACATCCTGTGTCATAAGCTCTCAGAAATCGGTTTCTCTGATCACACAATCGGTTGGTTTTCTAACTATTTTTCCAATCGGAGGCAATGTGTTCAACATAACGGTACTTCTTCCAGCTATTTAACAGTTAAAAATGGTGTACCACAAGGCTCAGTTTTAGGACCAACCCTCTTTACAATCTACATAGCTAATGTAGGTCAGAGCATCCCTGATGCATCCTTACATTTCTATGCTGATGATACAGTTGTTTATTGCCAAGCTAAAACAGTAGCTAAGGCTTTCCAGTTACTGCAATCCGCTTTTGACATCATCCAGTCAGATTTGTTCCGTCTCAAACTTGTCCTAAATGCTGATAAAACAAAAGGGATGTTTTTTTCAAGTAGGAAGTCGGTCCCAGCAGATCTTCCTCTGATTTTATCATCAAATGGTGTCCCTATTGAGTTTGTTGACTCATATAAATATTTGGGTATCCTGGTCGATTCACATCTCTCTTTTAAACTCCACGTGGAAAACCTAGTGAAGAAACTGAAAGTAAAACTGGGTTTCTTTTTCAGAAATAAATCATGTCTAACACTGAATGCTAGGATACGCCTTGTATCTGTGACTTTCCTTCCCTCCATTGATTACGGTGACATTCTCTACATGAATGCTCCTACAAGCACCCTACGGATGTTGTCTATCATGGTGTACTAAGATTCATAACTGGCTGTGATTATCATGCCCACCACTGCACCCTGTATTCACTGGTTAACTGGACATCATTAACCTCACGCAGACTCTTCCACTGGTACATCTTCATCTTTAAATCACTTCTTGGTCTGCTGCCCTCATACATCTCCTCCTACATGTCTTTTCGTGAGTGCAGCTACAGTGTGCGCTCTCAGGACATGATTACCTGCAGTGTTCCGTCAGTGAGGACTGAACTTGGAAAAAGGGCCTTCTCCTACTCTGCTCCTGCTTCCTGGAATATCTTACAAAAAGATCTGAAGCTCTCGGCCCTGACCTCTCTAAATGATTTTCAGAATCTGTTGGAATCCTGGCAAAAACCAATGCTGATTTGTTCCTGTTTTTGATTTTGTACATCTACCTTATAATGTTTGCTAGTTTTTGCTACTTTTTCTTTTGTCTATTGTTTAATGTACTTGTACCATTGCTGTTCATCATTCTTTAGTTTGTAGCAGGTCGCTTTCGTAAATGAGCCCTCGAAGCTCAATAAGATTTACCTGACTAAATAAAGGTTGAATGAATGAATGAATTCGGAGCACAAAGTCTGTCGCCCTGCGGGCTTCCTCCAGCACTTCGGTGGCAGCCTGGTTGTCTGTCGTCACCTGGAGCTCCTGCAGTTTTTCAGCCAGGTACACCTGCATCATCGCGGACGCGTTCATCGCGCGTGCCGCAAGACCCTTAAGCCTAGGATATAGTTGAAGCGTCGCATAGGGCGCGAGGGTACACG
Source organism: Garcialebias charrua (assembly GCA_038048925.1). Lineage (NCBI taxonomy): Eukaryota > Metazoa > Chordata > Actinopteri > Cyprinodontiformes > Rivulidae > Garcialebias > Garcialebias charrua. The sequence continues at coordinate 36,568 of JBBPBX010026976.1, forward strand.
TGCGAAAAGTGTCGCAATTGCATAGTCCCCGCCCCCGCGCTTTGGCCAACGTGTTGGTTTTGCGCGTGGTCGTGCACCTCCCAGATTTTGAAGCTCCGCAAGCCTAGCGTTCACGCCAAATTGATTGACAGGTCGGGTAGGGACCTCACCGACAGCCTTCACGCCAGAGCCTGCAGCTGTCTGCGCCGCTGTGGTCATGGAAACGACGTTGCGACGCATGGAGGAATGTTTTTTATTTGATACAAATGTATCAAATTCCCCGAGCGAGCAGAAAGCCATTTGTTTTTGTTGTGTGATTTCAAACAGTTCTTCTTCTACGGTAGATTTCTTCTTCTACACCCTTTCTTGCAACATATGCACAGGTTTTAGAGGGTACTGCCACCTGCTGGTCAGTAAAAGAACAGCACTTTGCCATGCGCTGCCGTGCTACACTATAAACGCATGAAGCCGCACGGCACAGTGCGCGCGCAGCACGCGCGCTCCAGCTTGCGGACCAAAGCGCGACTATATCCGAGCCTTTAGCCCTGTAGCATTTCTAGAGCTGAGTAGCTTAGGCTCGGCGGGCCCTACTGGGCAGAGTCGGTTTCGTTCCAGAGGACCTGTGTGCCAAGTGAGATGCAAGCTATTCCTGCTGCTTCCATCCCAGCCACGTCGAGAAACTGTGAGAGTGGGAGTAGCATAGGAGCCCTGGGCTCAGGCCAGGTGCGAGTCAGCTCTGTTATTGATTGAATCTCCTTAGACCTTAGAAGGTGGTGTTGCATGGTGCTAGTGTTAGCAGCGGTGTACGGTAAAAATTTCTTGCAGTGCTTACATATTGTCCGTGTCTTGTTTGTTGCTCTTTCGCCATTTATCGTTTCTATTGGAAATCCAAAATGCTGCCAAACAAATGATTTAAAAGTAGTTGGGGCGTCTTCTATAGCAACTTCATCCGGCGAAGCCATGCTGTCCGTGACGCTGACTTGCTAGGGGCTCTGCTAGCATTAGCGAGACAACGTTACCTCTCAACGAGAGATATCGCGGGAGTTTAATATCACGAGATTTCGTACAACGAGATCTCGTTACACCCCTAATATATATATATATATATATA